>JANHGL010021918.1:6791-29615 GCA_024611195.1 Ceyx melanurus | reverse complement strand
CAAGAATAAAATCAAAGAAATAAAAGAATTATTAAAAAATAAAAGAATTAAAAAGAATTAAAAATAACAGAATTATTAAAAGAATAAATTCAAGAGGGAATTCTGTTCATTTAAATAACTTCTAAATGAAACATTTGCATTTTGTGAACACATCTACATTCTGATGTCATATCTGGAGCAACTCTTGACACACCTGGGGTATCTTTGTGCTTGGGAGATAGACCCATTTATAGGAGTAAATCTGCCACCTTGACCATGTTTGTCTTTCAGTACTCTCTCCTCACAATTGCAACTTAAATTCTGTGCTCAATATTTTGTGTTTCTGGATTGAGCAATTTCTGGGAAGGGACAGAGCAGAGGGAAAATAGTTATGCTTTTTCTTGGCTTTCAGGTCTCATGTAAGCAATTAATTGCAAAGCAGCCTTAGTAAAGAATGATTGAGAGGAGCATGTGAGCAGGATAAAGAAGCTCTTTAGATCATCCTTGTTTCCTCTGAGATTCAGCTGCTACCATTTTTGAAACCTGGTAGTTTATGTTTCCAAGGTTGCCTATGAAAAAAAAGCAAAAATAAACAAAAAAAACCCAACCAATCAACCAACCAACCAAAAAATCACACATGCACACCCCCCCCCCAAAAAAAATTGAAATAAATGGTGAGTGCAATGCATATCAGGATAAACCTCAAAATTTTCCCAGATACTCTGCAAAGTCTGGAAACAGAGATGGGTGCCTTGGGCCCTGCTTAGGCATCTGTTTGCCATATGTTTTCACTAAAGAAATGAAATAAAATGTTAGAAAATCTGCAAGAGGTAAAATGTAGGAGGCACCAAACTAAAAATAGCAAGGCTTATATGGAGACTGGACAGCTGGGTCCTCTTGGGCTCAAAATGGAGTTTAGTTAATGCCATTTTCACCAAGTCCTGAAGCACAGCAGTCATGGTCCTCAGAGAAGACACATCTGAATAGACTGACTAGTGGAAGACTGTATGGACCTGCTGATTCTTCAAAAGCTGCTGAAAAGATTGCATGAAAATGGAGAGAACAAAAGAAAACTTGGAGCAACAAGTGGGAAGCTGCAAAAATCAGAACATAGATGTGTACAGTAAGCTGCATAACTGACACCAGTTGCATTGTGGTTTTTCTTCTCCATGATTATTTATTGGAATTTGGATGCTGAATTAGGGCATGATTACTAATGATCAGTGAACAGAACATACTCTTAATTATGCATGAATAACCACGTTTGTACCTGAGGATTCAGCTGAAAACAGACATTTCCAACACATTTATGCCAATAAAAATCAGAAATAATAAATAAAAAAGAGCATGAAGTTGGCAACAGAAGTTATATCCAGCATTTGAATGCATTCAAGGAGCATTCACTGCCAGGACAGAGTTGTTAGGTTCCACCAAGGCTGGTATCCCCTGCCACTGTTGGGAAGTAATTAGCTATGGCAGCTTAATTGATGATGATTATGATTTATTTGTGCTTTTCTGAGTCCCTGCTCCAGAGTGGTTTTCAATATGGTGAGAATATTTCTTACTCCTTAGTACATGTCCTCAAATATCTGTAAAGCTGTTTAATATGCTCTACTTTTTTATTTAATGAGGCATGCAGATCACTCTCTACCATTTGTCTGTTCTCCTTGCTTACTTACCATCATAAGAAAAATTAAGATGAAGTAAAGGTTTGTTTTACAGGACCTGTATTCCATGAGATTTTATTGATTATTATTACTTGCACCTTAAGTGTTCAGTTCTGTATTGGTGGGCTTTAATGAAAATTTTCATTATATCTCTGGGTTCAGCATCTGACTAACTGATCAATATTTTCCTGGATCATCTCTCTGCTCTTTTTTAATATTTGGAATACACTAGCAATCCAAAGGTCTTTGAGATTTTTCCTGTTTTCTGGGTTGCTTGTTTCCCTCTGGGCTGCTTGATTTGTCTGTGTGTAATTGCAGCTGACTCTGCATCATATTTTTCTTCATTCTGAATGCCAGGTTTTCTGTTCTGTCTACAACGTTGTATTGGTCAGATTCATCTTCCGGCTTCCATCTGAAACTAAAGAGAAATAGTCATCAACATATTTGTCTTTTCTGAGCCTTAATCAGAATTATAATGCCTGTTTCTAGCAATGGACCAATACTTGGTGCAGAAATTTTTTACTATACTGTATTTCTCATATGTTCCTTCCAACCATGTTGCTCACTGATTTTTTCTTAAAAAAAAAAATCTGTTTTCAGCAGAATACATTTTTTTTTTAATTTCAGTTTACTGCTATTATTCTTTTTTGCATTCTTTACATTTTGATTGCTAATGTTTGACTAGCATTTCTGCATCTTTTATATTTCACAAATTCTTCCTCAACATGAATTATTTTCTACTTGCAAATTTGAGGCACTTTTTTTGTTTTGTATTTTGTTGTTGGTTTGGTTGGTTTTTTTTTTATACGCAGTAGAATGTTCTTGAACAATTTCCAGTTCCTATTAATATTTCCCACATTAAATTGATGTTCCTAGGTTGTTAAAGCAACAAGGGTTTTTTTAAGCTTGGACAAATTGTCCCTTTCTGTTTCTTAGTGGTATTGCATTCAGTGTACATGAAATAAATGTGAGAGGGTCATGATTACTGGTAGCCAAATATGGCAGGTCTTTACCATCTGAATGAGATTAGTCCAGTAATTAACATGTCTCCACTGGCTGTGTTTTAAGAGTATTTTTTGTTTATAGAATATTTATTGTTTAAATTATTATTATTATTATTATTATTATTATTATTATTATTATTACTATTAATATTAAATATAAATATATTTCTTGTTTCTAGAAATGCTACTAAAATGATGGGATGACCTCTGTGCCTGTGATCTCTAAAATGTGGTGCTGCAAGATGACCCACTGTGGTACAGAGAAAAAAATACAGACTTTCATTAATAGGGATATATAGTTTACAAGTAAATATACAAATATACTGGGGGTGCATGCTCCAAACTATTTTACTGCTGGGGTGCATGGTGAAAAGTGTTTGGATACCACTGCTGGATGAAATGGCTGTTAAGTACACTCACAGGCTGCAGTGATCCTAAAGGCATGATCAGCATGCACAGCCTGATTCTAGTCTGTTCTGGCCAACTGTCAGATGCTTGGCTAGATGGACCCTCACTTGGAACTAGCACATGAGTCCTGATGCAGTCTTAATCCATAAAATTAAAAACTTCTGTGATTGGGAACTGTCTGCAAATTTCTAACAATGTAATGGGTTTGATTTAAATATTTTCTCCCTCTTCTCTCTGTAACAAAATATGTTTTTTTAGATGTTCCAGACATATGAATCACTATTCCAATAGTATTGAAAACAAAGTATCATATATGATATTTTATTTTCTTTTTTTTTTTGCCACCTACTCTTATCATAATCACTATACAGACAGTTACAGTCACATAGTTTGCTTTCTGTCTTATGCCATGTAGGTTTGTGAGACTGGTTTGGACTCCACTGGCTGGCTGGTGACAGCTCTTCACAGCAGGGAGGGATGCAATTTGAGATTCAAAGCAGTAGCCCTCTTCCAAAAGAGCTGCTGTGGTCTAGAAATTTCTAGGTTAAAAAAAAATAAATGTTTGACTAATAACCAAGCTGTTATTTTAGTGCAGCCCGTTAGAAATGCTGCTCTGTGCAGCCTCGTGTGTCAAGTGCAGAACAAACAGTAATTTTTGGAGGATTTATTTACTCTTTAGAGCATCTAAACATGCATCTTAGCCCTATGGACCTGATGGGGTCCAACTCTTTAAATATTCATAAAAGTTCTATCCATAAAGCAGTCGTAACAGTTTGGGGTTTATTTATTCTGTCTTGCTTCCTTAATTGCACATGTCTTTGGAGCAGGAGGCGTCTGGGGCTGTCTCCAGTTCTGTGTGTGAAGAGAACATGGCACAAGGGGGTCCCTTATTTCAGATGGGGGTTCTGCAGGCTACTCCTGTGCAAATAGTAGATGGCAGTAAGATTTAAAACAGTACCCATGGCTCTTCTCGCTTCTCTTTGGTGTTTTGGTTATGTAGCAGGCCTGAAAATTAGGCCAAAGTATCCTGACAGCAAATGGGGAAAAAAAAAAAAATTAAGCAATTAATCACATCACAGACTGGTAAGTAAATGTCAGGAAACACAGAACCACACAATAATTTGAGTTGGAAAGGACCTTTGAAGACCCAACCACTGTGGGCAGGGCCATCTTTCCTTAGCCCAGGTTGCTCAAAGGCCCATCCAGCCTTACCAAACGTTTCACTTTTGATGATGGGGCTTCTACAACTTCTCTGGGAAACCTGTCCCAGTGTCTCACCACCCTCATCATAAAGAGGTTCTAATGTCCAGTCTAACTACCCTCTCTCAGTGAAAACCATTTCCCCTTATCCTGTCACTACAGGCCTTAGTAAAAAGGCTGATGCGGCGGCCTAGTCCAAACCGGGCCTCATGCTTTACTTGAGCTGAAAAACTAACACACTGTGGAAAAGTAGAGAATGTTAACACCAAATAGCATTTCCCACCATATTTATCAGATTTCCATGATTGTTTCTGTGTCTAAGAGGCCAGCAGCATGATTCTGCAGCCTTTTTATCTTGTATTGACAATTCCATCTCCCGGGAGGAGAGGCTGCTTTGGAGACACGGAGTAAAACAAGCTTTATTAAAAAAAAATAAATCATGTTTTGAAAGAGAATTGGAAGATTTCTGTTCATTACATCCATTTTTTTTTTTTAATTCCTCAGGTTCAGCCATCCTTGATAACATACCCTGAAAAACCTTTCACTGAAACTATTACTTAGGCCTAAAATGGATGCAGTTCTGTGTCTAGAAGATCCTGATTATTTTTCCAAAAGACTGAACTGTGTCAGCTTGCTCAGCTGATGAAAACACTTTCCACTGCACTTCCCTCAAGAGATTGGTTTAAAACAGTGCACTGGTACTTCTGTAAAATTTGAACCCAGGGCCCTCCAGCTTCAGCATTTTATTTTCACAACTTACATTTGTTCCCCAACTCCTTAATTTCAAAGAGGCAGCAGTCCACCAGGCTTGCCTTTAGAAAGCAGATGAAAAGCAGATGTCCATGCTGAATATTGCACAGCTCAATAGAGTGGATGGGAAACTTCATGTAATAAAATAACCCTGTGGAAAATCTTGACTGTGGCCCAGTTCACAAAGCTTAAGAAGAGCCCTGCCATGAGTTTGACTATGCCTTTTGAAATCAAGTGTAATGGGAACAAAGTTAAGTCATGAAAATAAAGTCCCAAAGGCTGGAGGGCTCTGGGTTCAAATTTCTCAAAAGCATTAAGACTGGGATTTAAAACTGATCCTTGCAGTGAACTGCAGCAGGAGGTGTCGTTAAAAACTGGGCAAGCTGGTGGAGCTCAGCCTTTCCTCCAAAAAAGGGAAGCAAAATGTACACTTCTGAGGCAACAGTTGTTTTCAGTAAAGGTTTTTGATGTTTATTGATATTGATATTTATGTTGGCTTGGCTCAGCTTCTGTTGGAATACAGGGCTTCTTCCAGAGGTTCTCTTTTGACTTGAATGTCTAATCTAAATCCTTTGTTTGCCTTTTTTTAACACATGATGCTGTTTATTTCAAAAAGCTCTCCTTTTCAAGCATGGTACTTCTTCCCTGGTTTTATTTATAATCTCCTATAAAGATTAATTTACCATAAAGATACTGGCAATTCCTTCATACCTTATGTGACATTTTCACCATCATTTAAGAGTCTTTTTACCTCCCCATCATGTAGGGAAAGAATATGGTGATCAGACTCAAAAATGATTACTCAAATAATAGTTTTCTATTAATAAGGTACAGAGTCCTTTCGAAATTAGAAGCAAATATAGAATGGTTTAGGTTGGAAGGGACCTTAAAGATCATCTAGTTCCAACGCCCCTACCATGGGCAGGGACACCTTTCTACTAGACCAGGTTGCTCAAAGCCCCATCCAACTTGACCTTCAACAACTCCAGGGATGGGGCATTCACAGGGGCAACCTGTTCTAGTGCCTCATGAACCTCACAGTAAATTATTTCTTCCGAATGTCTAACCTGAAACTACCCTCTTTCAGTTTAAAACTGGTACCCCTCGTCCTATCATTACTGCTGCTCTCAATGCACTCAGAACCCAGCTGGTAGCCACATTTGGCTTGTGTGCAAGACCTTGCTCTCGGCCTTGTTGAACTTCACAAGGTTCACAAGGTCTCACCTCTCAATATTATTACACAGCCAAATGCCTAGAAATGTTTGAATGAAGATATTTTACATGATCCTTTGACATTCACAGAACCTACGCTCCTGCAAACAGAAGGCTTGTGCCCTCCCTGAGCAAAATTAGCATCTACCTTTAAAAGCAGCTTTCCTGGGGTGATGCAGTTAAGCCCCCATGCCTTTCCTTACCACTTTTGCACATGCTGGTGTAGAAACCAGCTGGCTCTACTAAAACATGGGTTAATTTGAAGTGTAAGAAATGGAGCTTAGCGAAAATGCAGGTAGGGACTGCAATTACTTCTTAACGTGGTATGTGTGGAGATGTAAGAAAGATGGCTGTAAATAAGAGAAGGTATTAACTGAATCCTGAGGACAGGGGGGAGAAACCTTTAGACATAGTGAAGAAGTCAATCGTTAAAGGAAGGTATAATGAGAAATGGATGAATGAGGGAAAATTATATGGGACCGTACTGAAAACATTCCAAGTTGCCTACCCTAATTAGTGTTTGTGAAATTCCTGACTGTTGCCATGGCAATAAATGTGATACTACAAATGCAGCATTCTGACTTCTTCACAGGATCAAGAGAAGTTGGAAAGGAGCAAATCCCTGTCTAAACATCAATATCGTCAATTAATTAGGAAACACAGCCAGATAAACAGTAAGACCCTACAAAAGGTAAATTCATTTCTGTTTTCTGTCTGCTACATTTGAAATTTTGACCCACTATCCAGCCTCCTCTGTAATTCACTTATATTCTACAGTAGTGCTTAATCACAGACCACAGTGGAAATTATTGTGGAGGGGGATTTTTAATGTATTCCTTAGCAGGTTAAAGACTTTGGGCTATTAGTGATATTTCATATATCTACACACTGTCTTTAGATGTCACTTAGCTTGTTTATTTATTTGAAATATAATTCCACCTAAACAAGCCCAGAGTTCTCTGTTCCTTTAAGATGAAACAATAAAGTCTTTTCCAACCCATGATCTTGTCTCTTGACTTCAGAATCTTGACATTAAAGTAGTTGCATTATATGCACCTAAGTATCATACCATACACAGAGTACCTATTTACAGGTGGAATCTCACCCCTCTCTTCAAAGAAAATCCTTGCTCTTCTGAGTTTAGGTCAGAATCTTGATCTTGTCCAACTTTCACAGCTTGATGTGTTCAAACTTCTTCTGTAACCAAATGCATCCAGAACATTCCATATTATGAATATAAACGTAAAAGTGTCTAATGTTAAAAAATGAAACAGAAGAAAAATGATAAAAGTGTTTCTATATGGTGAACAAGTTTCTTTATATTTTATTGGACACATCACTGTACTGGTAATTCTCAAAAACATGGGGCTGGAATATAGTTCTTCAAAGATGTCATCTGCTGGTCATCATCTGGTCCTTTCTTTTTTCCTGTGCTGCTCCTCTTTCTTTTGTCTATTTGAACAGGAGCTTCTCCTGGGTGTGTACTGGAGCTACTGATTAGGATAGCTAGCAAAATGGGGTCCTGATCTCTGCTGTGGCCTCTAGGTGTTGCTATAATACAAATAATTAATCAGAAGACATGTTTCATAGTGTCCATAGAGGGAGTTGCCAACTGCTGTCAGAGCCATGCTTAATTTTTGTGCAGTTAAACCTCCCTCTCCCTTTCTGATATTTTAGCTTTGTATATTGGACAAATGAACCCGAATGTGACAAGTAGGAACGGGGTAGAAAGAAATTTGACTCACCTCTAGTTAAAGTTGTTAGTTTTGTGGCACCTTGGTGTCCAAGGATGGTCTCTACTAGAGGAACCTGCTATGATATTCCTGACTCAGCCCAACCCTCCCCTATCAACAAGCATCACATCTGTTTGCAAGGACTCTGCCACTGATGTGCTTTAGGAGTACACACACACGAGGCACACCTAAGGACAAAAATGCAGGTGATCTAGATCAGGACACAGTTCTGTTCTTGTGTCTCAGGAGATAACTTGCAGCCCCTGAAGTCAGTGCAAATTGAGACGCTTGTAAGTGCAGTGAGGATATGATCTGTCCTGTAGGGTGAAAATCCAGACCTTAGGTTGATCATGATATCTGCATGTTTTGCCTAGCAGGGGACTATATGCAAAACTCACTGCCATTATCATTGTTTTAAGATTAGTAGTTTAATTTTTAAAATAAGGCATGAGAAAAAAAGCAACAATTAATCTGGAAGAGTCTGAGCAACATTTTGTTTTGTTACATTTCCAAAGAAGGAGCTGCAGATGCTGCAGCCCACCTCAGCACATCATTTGCTGTACCCTCCAGCTGAGCAGTTCCTCCAGGAGAGCATCTCACTGTGGGGATACCCAGACCAGTGGCAGATGCCTTTTCAAACTGCATTTGTTGACAATGCGTTTGTAGCCAAACAGTTTTGTCCAGCAGGAGACAAGTGATCCCTCCTGTAGAGCAAAAGCACAATCAGGAATTTAAAGAAAGTGCTGCAGGTGCCTGCAGGAGCAGGATCTTACTGGGATTTACTGGCAAAAAGGAGCTGTGTGGGACCAGAGCTCTGTCCTCTTCCTAGCCAGAAATAGGTACTGTGGGACCACCATCCCTATAGCAATCCCCTCCCTCCCCTGTGGCTATCATCATCTATGAATTAATGACAATGCCTTCCTGGTGTGGAGAAGGAGGAAGGGGAGGGTCAGGTAAGCTGTGTTCTGGTCTATGTGTACTTCAACCTATGGGGAAACTGTGGTCCAGTTCTCAATATCTAATTGAGATTGTGTAGCCAGATACTGCAGGTCTGATTGTATTTATACTAAAGCTATTTTAATCGAAGGACTAGCCATTAAATTGCCAGTGTTCTTAAGCATGCTTCACCAATTTTTCCACTTTTAAGACTTGAGTAGACAATTTTTTTTAATGTTTTATAAATGATAAAAAATTCACATCGGGTTTTAACAGAATTAAGCATACTTATTCAACACACATGGGGCCTCTGAAAAAAATGTTATTCAATTTAATAATTTTAATTTACATCGTATATGTACAAGAGCATTTCTTTCAACCCACAGGTTAACACCACAAAAAAAAAAAGAAAAAAAATAAAATAAAAAATAAAAGTACTGCGGTTAGCGGAGTGAAGAAACTCTTGAAACACTGTTGTCTGAAATAAAAGCAAGGCACTCTCCCTTAACACCTGATATATTCCTGAATTCTGCCTAGGCAAAGGCGTGTTCACACTGCCAGAGCTCTGTGAAAAGCAGTCACATTAACTCTTTCTTCTACCACCGTGACCTGTCGCTGCACTGGAGTTGCCCCGAGGGACAGCTGCACGGAGGATGGGCTTTGGGAGAGCATCACAGTTAAGACTATCTATGGAAGACTGGAGGACACTGGCTACGTGAAATCTCACACGGGGGTCTGCACCTGCTACCTCCCACTCATGCCACTCAATAAATAAACCTTGCTCAACAAAAAAAAAGCAATTTCACTGCACTATGCTGATTTACCTGAAAATTACTTGGCAAGGGCCCACTCGCAAGCAGCACCTGCAAGCCCTCATCTGGCTGGTGCTCAGCACCTGGCAGGATTTGTCCCTAGACAGAAGTCATTTCTCAAGGGACCTTGTGTCTTACACAAGGAGACAAAAGTAAACACACTTCCGAATGTTGTGTCTGCATGTTTTTGTATGCACAGGCGTGTGAGTGTATATATATATACGTATATATATATATATATTTAGTATATACAAAAGCAAATTCAGTCAAAATATACGTCTTGCTGGTCGGGCTCGTTACAGCAACCTACAAGAAACATTAGCTTCTCTGATATTTAATTATGCTATTATGTTTGCACATAAGCTTAAAAGTCAATACAAAAAGCAATACTTTTCCAAATATTATCTGCAGGTAAAACGGAAATATGAACTATAGTGATTAGAAGTCTGTTTCCCTATTGACACTACTATAAATCTTGATATAAGAATAATTTTTCTCATAAAAGCACATCCAAACATAGTAAGTGATAAAATACCAGATTACTATTTGAAAACCATACAGTGACTCGATATCTGGGTTATCCTTTGCAGCAATTAGGCAATTCATTTGGCATCCGTTTGATTGTATAATTTAATTTCCATATAAACAGCATAGTTTAAAAAAAGACAAAAGCTAGAATGTTTAAAGCTAACAAAAGATACAGTGACATCAGGTTGACATTCAAAAATTTCCTTAGCAAAATGACCGACAAAATTTTGACTTCATACAGTGCATATAAAGTTTTTTTAGAACTCAACTTTTTAAATATCATTTGAATTTAGCAAAACAGGAGCAAGATTTTAATATCAAAGTGCTAAACAGTACTGCCTTAGAAGTCACTGCAAATAAACCGTAAAATAACTCTGCTCGTGATCCGACAGGTATTTTATATACAAATGGTTAATAAAAAGACACGCGCACGCACACGCACACAAACATAGGTATATACATATATATATACACACATTATATATATGTATATAGTTTCCCAACCGGTGTATCTGAGTCAGTGTCAACACCCCATCAAGTTACCACGTGGAACAGGGCTCCCATGAGCTGGCAGTCGTCGCAATAAATACAGGCAAAGCCGTTACAATATACCATGCATACAAACATTTATACAAATAAAGACACTATGCAACAAATTCTTCCATATTAATATGGCATCAACAGTAGAAACATACAAAAAAGAACACGGAATGTTTCAACGCAGCCCACTGGATCCTTCCTAGCACTTACATTCAGACTATTTTACAAGACTTGCTTGTTCTTCCAAGCCTCCTCCTGCCCCTTAGGAGTCTGGAACTGAACTATCCCTGGTGCTGACCCTGTGTGCTCCAACCTCCCCACCCCCGTTGCCTAGCTGAGGAACAACTGGGACAGCTGCCCCCGTGTCTTCCACATGCATCTGTCAAGACGCCGCGCTACGTGGAATCAAGTTTGGAAAACTCCGTCAGGTTAAGTTAGTGCAGGTGATTTTCTCACTTGATTTCTTTCCGTTTGTCATAGTAAAATAAATTAGTTAATAAACGAGACTCGGTAAGACAGCACTTTAAAAAATTGCACTTGAACATGGGAGCTAACAGCCTTCGTCATTTTGCTATATTTGATTTGTACGAAACGTTCGATCGAATGCGCTCTGCTAAAAAAAAGTGGATTTTTTTGTTGAGATTGTGCTGATGTGTGTGCCCTTGATGCAGGAAGTATGCTAAAGGTATCCTCACAAAACACATACTAACCTCGCAAACGACTATTTGCTGTTCTTGTTTTCAGACACAGCTTCTATCGTTTTATCCCTCACACACCGTGAGATTTAAAACAGTCACGTTAACCTGTTGCTGCTGCTGGGGTAGCATTGTCCAAAAGTGCCATGTTAGCCGTTTAAAAAACCCAAATCACACGAAAGAAAACAAAGAACACAACCCCAAACCGGTGAGCCGGGAAGTTTCAGGCCTCAGTCTGCAAGGACAAAGCGGCAGAAAATACCTCATTTTAGCCTCGGAGCTGCTTTCCTGCTCAGCGAGCAGCAAGGCCAGCTGTAAGTCACCATCCCTTTGCCTGCGCTGGAGGGCAGTTGCCTTTCAGGAGGGTGCTCTGACTCAGAAGGGTAAGGTGTCCAGGAACAGCCTGTCGATAATGGAAGGGGCTGGCACCAGGTCTTCCAGTTTCAGGTAGAAGATGCGCTGCAGTCCCAGCGTGCAGAGAGAACGCAGGTCAGCCAGAACACCCAGCACCTTCGGCTCTGCAGGCTCCAGTGGTTGTCCTTTGTTTTGGCAACTGAAAGTTAAGTGATCTTTCAAACTGCTTGTGATCTTGTTGCATAGCTCTTCCACTTTCTTTGGTTCTTTTAATCCATGTCGTTCTGCAAAGAGCGTGAGAAAACGCATCAGCATCCCTGACACAGAGAACTGGTTTTCTTCAGTTCAACCCAAATCCTTACTCTGATACTCAGAGCCAGAAACCCTCTGACAGTGGGAGATTTCTCTGAACAGCTGGGATTATACGATGCCATTTAACCTTTCTGCCACGCAAAGCCAGAGTGGCAAGTGCCCTTTTCTCTTTGGCTGCTAAAACAGGCACCCGAGATGCCCAATTATGATCAAAATCCTACCATAAGGAGCCCAAGCATCCATCATACCTCACATCATTTTCATGATACGAGACGGAATTAATTGGGTGATTTTCCAGCAAAACTATCACAGGAGGTGTTTTGGAGATTTCCCTGCTTCCCCACCACTTGTGAATGCTCAATAACTATGGCAACCATTATTTATTCAGTGCATTCAAGTGGCGATCGATAGCCTCAGCCAGCTCCATCAGCGCCCAGCCTAGAATTCCACCAGGAATTTGCAGACACTCTCAGAAGAAACTAAAGGCACCTCACCGCCCTTTGTTATTTTGGTCAGCTGCTTTTTTAGTTTATTCATCTTTAAGATAAAGAAGTCTGGAAGTTAACTCTTTTCCTTTTCGTGAGCAATGGCTAAAGTGAAAAGGCTGCTGTGTCACCCATCACAAAAAAAATTAGCATTCCCAAAGGAAGGAGAGATGGGGCTTGTCCCCCTCCAAATAGCCTTTTAAAATACTCCAGCCATGTTAAACACATCCACAGTTCCTTAAACATAAGCAGAATGAATCAGATTTGTGATTCGTTAAAAGCGGGCTCTTTATTGGCACATGGGGAAATAATTTTGTGCTGTTCGATATCAAGACTGAGTGGATAAATTAATACAGCATTTCAGAACAATCATCTCAATGAATTTTTTGATGTTTCGATTTGGCTTTTCCTTTGAAATTCGTAAGTGAGCAAGCACTGGCTTCATAGCAAAGTCATCGTAATTCACACATGAAACAGAATTACACCAGATAGGGCAGTCTAAGAAAACACAAGTTAATTTTTGTCAGCTAGACAGATGAAAATAGTGACAGCAGCAGATGAGGAGGGATTGTGGCAGTTCTCATTTGATGCACTTGAAGTCATCTGCCTTCCCTGGCTCTCTCCCCCATCTCTGGCAGCCAGGGGCTTGTTCCCATCACCCCCAGCTCTTGTTCCTCTGCTCCAGGAGGAGCAAGAAATAGATATATTCTCTGTCCATCCCCTAAGAAACAGCAACTAGAGAACAGTTTTCCTTACTTCCAGAGCAGGTGTAATGTCTGTGCAAGGCAGAGTGGTGTCTTGCCCAGGCATGTGTATGGAACTCCTCTCTGCTCCCCCTTACCACCTGCTTTGGCTAGATGTTCCTGACAAACTAATAAACCAGATGGGATTAAATGAAGTCAGGCAGAAATGTAAAAGGTCTGATTTTTCCACTGATGTTCACCCCTCTTTACACTTTTTTTCAACTTTGCTCAGGCAGAGCTAGGTCCTGAAGAATACTTATTGGGGATCAGAATCAGAGCTGTGCAGATGTGCACATCTTAGGCCAGAAGCTGCTGTGCTCTGTCATTTAAGTACCATCAACCTGCCTCGTTGCTTCAGAGCAACACTTACCCAAGCAGTAAAATCTGCTTCAGACATCTTTTTCACCTTGCAGGAATTAAAAACCTCAGGTATTCTAAGTGCCTCGTTTACATTAAAACATGAGAAGTCAATGAATATTTAAAGCCTTTCCAGTAAATGGTGTATAGTGTAATTATGTAAGCCTTAACTATACAGGTCACTGGATGTAAATACTTAGGCATATTCTGCCATTAAAAATCTTGGTGGATAAATATTTTATACAGGTTTGAAAAGCTGTAGGGTTTTTTGTTTTGTTTTGATTTGGGTTTTTTTACCACTTGCCTACTGAGAGAATCTGCAGGACGTTAAATTAATCTTTCAGTCTTTGAAGAGTTCCCATCTTTTAATCTGTTTTGAGGTTGTTTCCTGACTGTGTAAGTGAAGATATCTTCACAGATCTAGGGAGCTGAAATACTAGTATGGATCCAATGTTGTTAACATTTTCATCCAGAACTAAACAGTCTGTCTCACACTGACAAGCTCAGAAGTTTTCATGAACAAATTGTATTGTTAGTGGCTTGCAATAAACCACAGTAAGTGCAAAGTTTGTCATATTAGTAGCACTGCTTTATACAATAAAACTGTGGAAATTCAGAACTAATAGATACTCCATCTTTAAGCCACTCTCTGGTGCTACAATGCTAAAACAAAAATCCTGTATAAATTGCCATGCAATAGCCTTTGCTGCATGCAAATATCTACAAAGGTAATTCCTCATGACTGGAACTGCCTCAGGGGTGTTCACTTTCCAATCCCTAAGGCATCCCTTGTGGACCCATGGGAAATCAAAGCTGTGTTGAAGCCCCCCAGCTAGTAAAGGGGACTGCCACTGTGATTGGAGTCTTAGCATCCAACTCATTTCTTTACCCACACAAAGAAACAACTGCTCTCTTTGGCAGACTTAAGGAGTTTTGGGTCTAACTTGCTCCAAGATTTAAATTTCATGGGGTTCAAATAGAAGGAAGCACATTGCATTGCCTTTTCCACATTTTTTGGCCAATTGCCTCTCACCACTTGCCACAAGATGTTCTTGTCCACAGAGGAATGATAAGGCCAAGGTTTATCCCAAGAAGGACAGCTAGTCAAAACAGATAGATTGTCTGATAGAGGTGTGTAAATATTATTGTATTCAGACTTTCTTCTCGTGACAATTTAAAAAGCACGGGTGAGGTGAAGACAGGATTTCTCAGCCTTGTGTTTTAGGATACATTGATTTTTGCAAGAAAAAAATGGTGATTTATGGCAGAGATGCTCTCCAGAAACCTGTCAAAATGATTCATCAGAAGTCTTGCCTCTAAAGCTCTGCAAAACCAGCAAACTGAACAAAGCAAATATTGTACACCTTTCTCCTTACCCCAGGCATCTCCGTGTGATTCTGCGCTATCATTAATAATTATTATATTAATAGAATTAATAATTCTGCCAGAAGGTGACAGGAAGAAAGCAGAAGAGCAGGAAAACCCGTCACCAGCTGTGCTAGTCCTTCTGCCCCTATCTCTGACACAGGGTCAGTTATGCCAGGGCAGGGCAGACTGTTACCCTCATCAGAAGCATCTCTCAAAAGAGCTGAATATTTCCTGAGTATCTCAAAGACCCTTTGGCTGTGTGCTCTGTGTCAGACTGGGTCTGATTTAGCCTCAATTCATTCTGAGGTGTCAGTCCTATCAGAAATGCAACGTATTTTCACTGCAGACCTAAACCAGGCCTCTAGATTGTCTCAGTTTCAGCAGTTATCTGATCTTCTCTTCCCCCTTCACAATCCTCTTCCCCTTCTATAACTCAAGCAAACACAAGGCTCAGTTGCCTACAGTTTTTGCTGGGTGGGAGGGAGATAAAGAGCAGTGAGTGCTTCACTTTGCTGCTGACAGTATTTCCCTCAGCAGAGTGGTGAGGAGAAGGCAGACAATGCAATCTGGAGGCTTGTTTTGGGTTGGCTTCTTTTTTTTATCACTGGCTCTCCTACACTCCTCCAGTCTGCCACCTGCTCGTGTGTAGACCCAGCACACAAAGCACCCACTCTAGAGCATCCTGGCAACAGGACTGGAGGATATCTGCTGCTGAGGAGTAGGTGAACCTCCTTTCCATGAGGAAGTTGGACAAATTCATGTTCAGAAGGGAACTGCAACAGCCAGGCCCTTTTTAGCCAGACCAGACTCCTCACTATTTCTTGGTATGACTGCTGGTGTTAAAAATGGAGTTTGTAAACTGCAATGGAAAGCCCAACAGCAGGGAAACAAACACAAACTCATCATTAATTGAAACCTCACAATATTCTTCAGTGTTCTGGTGCCTGTCTAGCAAAGCATTGAGAGTGTGAATAAGCCCAATATATAGAGTGGCTTTGGGCTGGTCTGTAACACACTTAAAATAAAACATATGCCAGAAGAACTTGGCTGGATGAGGGCTAGAATGCTCTGTACTCTGCAGCATCCCACTGAGAGTGTCAAGTGGGCAAAACAATAATATTTTGATGTGGATAGAGAAAGGAAGCGGCAGAGAGGAAAAGAGAATCAATGAGAGAGAGAGTGAGAGAAAAAACCCAAACAAAATAGTAGCAGTTTTAGAGCAGGCAGAAATGTGAGGCTAAATTAGAGTGTGCCCTTGAGATGATCTGCACTGGAGTCTCAATATTTATTATTCTGATGCTGTTAGAGAACCTGTAAAGCAGAGCATTATAAATGGTCATTTGGGAAGTTGAGGGAGCACTTTCAAGAAGAGGTTAAGCTAATATCTGGTCTGCTTGCCAAGCTTCATCATCATCTACCCAGTGGTTGAGCAGGCACACGTGTGCTCCGTGCAACACACTAAACTGACAGAAACCTTCCATGTGGGACTAAGGACAGAACTAGTCCCAGGATGAACAGCTACTCCTTTCCATGTTGTCACTCTTCTTTAGGTTCCGCATCCCAAAATGGATATCCAAAGAAAAAGAAGAGGACAGAGCTGATTTCTTGCTTTCATGGGGGTGTGGGGTGAGTGTCATGTGCTGTTCCCTAACTACATTCCTCTGGATGATGCTCAGAGCACCACTGATGTGCTCTGCAGGAAGGTGTGTCCAGCCTTTCTTAACACTGAAGGAAGTAAAAAAAGAGAAGAGAGACAGAGAGAGGAAGATCCTAAAGGAGCACCTTCAAGAAAAAAATATGTGCTTTGGCATTGTAGCTTTAAGTTAACTCTCTGCAAGCCACCACAATAAACCAGATGTCACTTCTTTACTTGTTGGTGCTCTTTCAACCTGAAAGGACTTGAAAATTCAGCAACAATCTGAGTGATGCTTTTCCTTCTAGTAAACATGCTTCAAATTCCCAGAAAGTATAAAGTAAATAGGAAAAGTACAACTATATGGAATTGGAGCCTTCAGCATCATGGGACACTGGGAACACTGGAATGTCCTCTAGCCTCCAACACTAATTTTTTAGTCTGGTCAAACAACTAGATTCACAAAACAGAGCTTCCCTGCTCCTTCCTATCTCACAGCCCAGTGCCATGGGTGTGTGTCTGGGACAGGGGAGATCCACAGGCAGATGAAACATGTCAGATGGCCTCAGCACAAAAGACAGTGACACTCAGTAGTGGGATATCCTATGTTCCTGGAAAAGGTCACTCTCTCCTGCTCTGACTCACAACAAGGGCTTGAACCAGGGTTTGCTAGCTATTCATTGCCTCCATCAGCTTGTACAGGAGAGAATGCTGCTTGATGACACCTAAAACACACACCTGAGTCTAAACCAAGCCTCAAAACAATGCTTAAAAATCTCCAGCAGATTTTGTATTGCCAAAATTTATTATTTTTCCCCTTTTGGTGGGACTGGCTGAAAAGCAGCACGTGGCTTGTTAGACTATAGGGAGAAGACAAGAAGTCATTTCTCATGGGATGCCATACCAGATGCAAATCTCAAGGCTTTCCTGAATATAAAATTTCAATATACTACCACTGAGAAAGCATCAGAAGAACCCTGCTCACCAGCTTTTTGTGCTCTTAAGGCATAATCGCCTGATTTCCTCTTGCTGTTTTGTTTTAAGACTGTTCATCATTATACAATAACACCCATTTTCAGGTAACCAAGTTTCTGACTGAGTCCCTAAGTTAGCTACCTGCCCTTGGAGATCTGAAACCTGTGAATATCAATCACCAGACACAGGACCTTCAGTCTAGTTTAGATCACACAACAGTGTGCTCTGGCCTGAAGAGCAAATTGGCAGAAATATAACTGGCCTGATGATATAAAAGAATAAGTAGAGAGCCACATCAAACATCACCTCATGCAGGTGAGAAAATCAAGAATAGACAAAAAAACCCTTCAAGCTTTTATGGAGAGAAATAATCTCCTTTTCAAAGTTGCTTCCATCTGTTCAGAATCTTTGGGAAGAGCAGCATGATACAGCCAACACCTGGAAGGTTTGTTATCAAGGACAGGAAGGAATGTGGGGTGTTGTTAATGAAAAGACATTTCTATGTCATATCTTAGGGTGACCTGAGCTAGCCACAGGATGACATCAACTCCTGATGTGAGGGCAACCTGTGGTTTAAGCCCAGCTGGCACCTGAGGCCAGCCAGACCCTCACTCTCTGCCCCCCACCCTGGGACGTGGGAAAAGAACTGGGAAGGTGCAAGTGAGAAAACTCATGGGTTGATATCAAGACAGTTTAATAGGTAAAGGAAGAGCCACATGTGCAAGCATAGCAGAGCAAGGATCACAGTAATATTAATGAAGAAAATTAACCCTAGCCCAGCCAAAACCAGCACAGCAATCAAGAACTGCCTTACTGAACAAAGAATTACCATGTTAAAATAAGTAAGGATAGGTACCATATACATGCCTATATATGTATAGAGAGAGACACTATCTGTCCTTGATTCCTAGATCTGTAACTACCTATGCATAGAGGTATATATTGTACATGCATGCACACACAAATACACAGACATGTGTTAAAAATACACACAGGTGAATGTGCAGGAAGGCTTGTCTATGGATGTCAGCAGGCATAAGGGCTGATACAATCACAAGGACACCCAGGAGCTTTTGTACAAGTGCAGAAGAGGAATTTTTTCCTCACTATTCTCCATTTTTCTCTCCCCCAAAAGCAGTACATGGAATACTTAGAGTAGCTTGGCTACCAAAAGCATCCTGCCTGCCCTTGTGAAGCACTCTTTCTTGCTGAGAAGGGAGTTATGCCAGCTGTAAGGCTTCTAGCTCTTGCTTTACCCTGATATTACTTAATATTCCTATGCAGAAGACCTAGTTCTGGTCATTTCATCAGGTTTTTCTGGGAATTCAGCAAGTATTCGGAGTATTTCTGCAGGAGCTGCATAGTCTACTTGAAAGCAGTTTGCTTTTTGGAGACTATTACAAGAAATCAAGGAAAACATGAAGACACAGGGAGTTAGCTCATGTTTGAACAAGCACATCCAGTGCTCTAATGTCTGTCCACAACTTCAGTGCAGTCATTACAATGCTTAAAAGTCACTTTACCCTGAGCATAGCTAAATTAATTGGAATGGATTGAATCTACATTAAAGCAAAGTACTAGAGTCTGGAGCTTCCCATTGACAAAAGAACACTTACCTGTAATCATAGTTAGAGCTGATAAACTTGCTAAGGCTGGGATATCAAGGTTAAGGCTCTTTAAGTTTAAGGAAAAGTCTTTAATAGAGTCGAGCCACTCCCCAAATCCACGAAGGCACTGAAGTCTATGAAGCACAAGTCCATTGCAGAATACAAACTTATCCTCAGCAGTATCAGACCTCAAATAAAAATAATTGAAAAATACATAATTGCATCTTCTACTTCACAGCAAAATGCATAACAAGTATTGAAGTGTCTGTCACTTAAAATCCAAGGCACATTATCCTCAGACATATGTGGGCATTCATAGTTGACAATATGCTTCTCCCTTGGGGCCAAAGTACAACAAACAAGCTCCCATGATTGCTTACTTGGTAGAGTTATAAGCCTGAGGTTAGCTGTAGCATGTGGTGTAGACTGTCTAATTAGTTAAGATTTTGGTCCTGCCTAAAGGCATAAACAGAGAAGACATTTTACATTAAATACTGTATGTTTGAACCAAAAGGAATACTAAGTGAGTGCATCTTGGAATACAAAACTAATAGAAACTGGAAGAAGGAGAGTTTCTGTGTCTCTCAGCATTTACTTAGCCTCAGCTGCATTTTTCAGATGGTAAAAATGAGATGGAAAATATGTGTAATAATACACACAGCATCATAAACTCCTTTACATGAAAACCTGGGTAAAAGAGAGACATTACAGCCAAGCTGTCCTCTCCTAAATCTTCAGCCCTTTCAAAAACAGATGACAAAGGTGGGCATGCACCAAAGAAGGAAGGGAAGGAAAAAGCTTTCAGAGTGAAGGTTCTTTTCTGTAGTTTATGATGTATATGAAGGCAACTTGCTCACATAGTACCTGAGGATCAATTTGGATTACTATAGAAGAAAAGGATGAGGTATATCAAATAAAAGAAGCACATTAGTGAGACCTATGCTCTCTTTTTAAATCACTGCCTTGTTTTTTAAGCAGCATCAAATTAAATACCATCATCTTTGGGTGCAGACTGATGTTTGGTGGAGTTTTTGGTACAACTGACAACAGTCAAAGACAGTGGCACATTTAAATCTTAAAAATGTTGAGATGGATTATTTTTTTTCACATTATCTTAAGAGGAAATGAAATAAATAGTTACCTGATGGAGAGTCTTAGTACAAACAGCTCCAAAAAAGCTGATTCTATGAGTAATGTCTGATCTTCTTTCGGGAGGTCAGTAAATCCTGGGATTTTTTCTGCCCAGCCTCTAGTGATGTCAATGGAGGCAGTCAGCAGGTTATAGAACTGTTGCACATGTTCTGCATCTGTGCCTGCAGCAGCCTGGTCAGTGGAGCAGTACTGCAATGAGAGCCACAGAAAGCAGTGTTATATGCATTTAAGGGCATTCTGGGAAACAGAAAGGCATTGCCTGCCCCACAGCTTTCCTTCTGTGGTGAAGGAAAAGGCACAGTGAGCAGGACTACATCTATGCACCTATTGGGACACCCACAGGAGTTTTGCTATTCACATCTATATATGTCCACACATGCAGAAATAGCTTAAAATTTATAAATAAAATACAATATTTATCACATTTTAATATTTATCACTATTTAACCTGCTACAATTGAACATTTTTCCCATTGATGATTTGTCTCAGCATGTCCAAAATGCAGATTTCTTCCCAAAGCTCCCAAACTGCATTCTATTTGACAGTGATAGAGACCCGTGAGATAAATCATGTTTTATCTGACACATGCAGCATTGCTTCATTTGAATACAGAATTGGTCCAAAATAGAACAGCTGCCCCAAATCACCTCTTAGCCTTCAAACAGAAGCATTTAAGGTTCAGGAGAAACTATTATCCTGCTTGTGCAGCCATAGCTCTTCCAGACAAGCCTTGGACAGCCTCAGCTCCCTGTGATCCTCTGACAGCTCCCTCTTCCTCCTCACCAGTGGATCCCTGTCCCTCCCATCACACTGCTGTGTCTCTTGGAGGAAAACACAACAGGTTTCATGCCTTAGCCCAGTTCTGTGCTCAGAAAGTGCTGCTGGTGGAGCAGGAATGGAATAGTTTGGGATTTAGTAAAACACGTGAGCTCCCTTTTATAAAGTTCACATGGAGATAAATTCTGTCACAGCCACCCCAAAAGATCCTGTGACAGCAAAGCAAATAGAGGCCAAAATACAGTAAGTATGGGGAGCAGTGGCAGAAAATTCTGTGTGCATTTATATATCCAGTCCCCCATCTTCTGAATGGAGCAGCTGAGGATGTGCAAAAAGCATGAACTGACTGCTCCTGGCACTGAACTGTAGCAAGATGTGCTGGGGTAATTAGTGATAATAATTAGATAATTATTAAATAATAATATAATATAGATAATAATAATTTAGATAATTTGGTTTTGCAAAGACCTTGTAAGTTCTGGCCCCTCTTAAAATGAAATTATGCACAGCCAAGCCAGTGTCCATCTTGGCTCTGGGAGATGTGCTGACCTATGACTGATTTATAACTGGGGAAACCAGACAGGCTGGTGGCAACTCCTGCTCACCACAGGTACTGCTAAAGCAAGACACATCTGACACTTTGAGCAGTGAAGAGGAAGGAAAAGAAAAGAAAAACGATACTACTCTAAATTAATTCTAAATATAACTCATCACAAGTCAGTGTAATTATGCCAAGTATTAATTTGCTCATGGTATTTATAAAACATTCCTTTGGCAAAAGCAAGGCAAAGCTTTAACATTTTCTAACAAAGCTGCATTATGTCACCTAACTGTGAATGCTACAGTGTGGTGTACCCCACACGGGGCATTTAATTCAATTAAATGCATCTAAAAAAAAATTACAACCTGTGCTTGTTGTTACAGTTTTTCCCATGAGAGCAATTTTAGGAGAAAGGTGAAAAATTATATAGCATTGTGTCATTTTAGCTGCTTTTTTCTTTTTAATTCTTTCTAAAAAAAACCCCTAATATTTGCTTAACTTAGTGGCTGAGGAAGGGAGGGAATTATTACCCAAATGCTGCACTCTCCCTCCAAAAAGGCAATATTTCTAATTAGTCTGGATGAGGACAGCAAGTGTGGACTCATGGCATTGCACCAGTGAGACAGGTGTGAGACCGGACTGCGGCCCTTGGCCTTTAAGGAGTTCAGAAACCAAATTCTCTTCCTAGGAATTGCTTTTTGAAACCAAGTACCTAAATATACCATTGCTGGGCACTGGTAAGTTAAAACCTGTGCTGAAATGGGAAATGTTCTGAACAGAACTGGTTCCAGTCTCTTTTGGTTTAAAATCCAGAGCCCGTGTCGTTTGGGTTTGGGATTTTGTGTGTTTTTTGGGGGGAAGGGGTACTCGTTCCTCTCTGAATCTCTTACCAGTACTTTTAAGACTATCAGGACATTATGGCTTGTAAACCATGCTAAACATGAAGGTCGTGGCTGCAGAAGAGTTAGGACTGACTCCAGAGCCAGGTTTCCAGATCTACCCATTTGTGGTGCTCGGCAGGGTCACGGCGTAACCAACCGTGCCATAAATTATAT
>JANHGL010021917.1:0-20061 GCA_024611195.1 Ceyx melanurus | reverse complement strand
CCAGCCAAAGCCCTTGAGCAGTGCCAGCTGTGGGGTCTGCTCAGGGCACTCGCCGCTCGCCAGCGAGGAGTGGGAACCTCAAGCAACCGGTCTCTGAACACAGCTAGAAACGTTTGTGAATACAGGTAGAGCGCACACCGCGTGCTTTGTCAGGGTCAGAAGGCAGGGACGGCGTGAGGGAGCTGAAGCCCTTGCCCCGCGGCACTGCAGCTCTGCCGCCTGTGCTTACACCCGCAAGGGGGGCCACAAGGAGATTTCCAAACGATGGCAAAACGTCCAGCTCGGGAGAGTCGAGGAACCACCACCCCTCCTGCGGTTCCGATTACATCGGCATTGCAGCAACTGCCCGAGGGAGGGGAGAAGAGCACAAGCCCTGAAGCTCATCTCGTGGTGGAGCTTCACTGTTGCTTTTCCCTTGGTGTCCCTTTGCTCCAGCACCTGCTTTCCTCACACGCCCTCCCTTCCCTCGCCACTGCACCCTTATGTGTTCTTCTGCTGTCGATGTTTCCAGCTGACAGGCAACAACTGGGCATGGAGCAGAGATGGAGGAGGTCCATACCATTGCTGTATTTCAGAGGAGAAGGAACATGTTCTGTCTGTGAAGCACTTTTATTAGAATAAAAAAAAAAATAAAATGAAAAAAAAAGGTTGTATAACAAATAACATCTCTGAAGTTGGTCAGAATTTTTCAAGTTGAATTTGAAATCAGAGGGTTGGGGTTTCCCCCTCCTCCCAGCACAGTTCGTCTTAGTCATGGTTTTGTTCTTTTTTAACCAGAACATCCACATTCAGAAGCCTTTGTAACCATCTCCTTGAAATCTGGTGACTACATTTCATATCCCAATGGATCAAGATCCTGGTCCAGAAGCATAAGAGAAGATTCCCTCAATTTCTGTAGAAGCTTTCGGAGTTCTTCTTTTGAAAATACCTAGTAATAAAAACAAAACACACACACACACACAAAACAAAACCAGACATCATCAAGTTACATTTATCTGTAATGACCAGCACTGATCTCAAGGTAACTGCTGGTTAATTAAGTCACTATTTTTTTTCTTTGTAAGACAGTGTGAACACCAGCCATTTCTGAAGGAGCAGAAGCCCACAGGAGTATCCCAAACCTGAAAGGAATCTCAAGATCTCAGTCTCCTAACTACAGAGTTACTGGTGGCCGAGTTTAATGTTCCTGTTATTGCTGGCAGAGATTTTAAGCCTGATCTAGGTGACCCTGCTCTGGCAGGGGGGTTGGACTGGATAACCTTTTGAGGTTCCAGCCCCTGCCATTCTATGATACTACTACAAAAGAGAAAGACACTTGGGCTGCTGAGGAACGCGGGGCAGCTCCCTGTCTGCAGCGAAGCCTTCTCGGAGCTCCCGAGGTGTCGGGGACTCACCGCGTAGAGCCGGTGGCGCTCGGAGGCGACGGTGTCTGCCAGCCGCAGGCACTCCTGGAACTGGCCCGTGCTGTGCAGCACCGTGTGCAGCAGGAAGCACAGCATTGGCAGGCACTGCTTGCGCAGGAAAATCATCTGCTGCCTTCGCTCGGGGTCCTCCCTTGTGTCCTGGTCACGGCAAAACAGAGCGTTAGTGTCACCGACACCGAGCTTGGAAGGATAGCTCGGTGTCATTAGCAGGGAGAACTGGGTTAACTGGCCCAGACTGGGCTGCCAGATCTGATTTAGGGAAGCCATCTGTAGATGGCTTCAAATGGAAGGTGACAAAGGTATAAGCTGTGCTTTGTGGTGCACACCACGATGTACGAAGTCATTTTACCTTTCTGACATCCACCATCCACCCTCCATCCACAAACAGCAGCACGTTATACATCTTCTCCTTCACGTTGGCTGTGAGGGCGTCCAGGAGGCCTTTCCAAATGCCATAATCCATCTGGGAGAGAAACAACAGAGCCACCGCAGAACGGGGCCATTTCCAAGGCTGTTTTAACACAGACTCTTCACCTAGCACCCAAACAGCCAGCACTGCTCCCATTCCAACTGGACTCTTCAGCCAACAGAATCACAGAATCACAGATATTAGGGGCTGGAAGGGACCTAGAAGATTATCTAGTCCAACCCCCCTGCCTGAGCAGGAAACAGCTCACACTGCTGCACCTAACAGCTATTTCCATGCTTGCTTGATCACCTCTCCAGAGTCAGGTGGGTTGTTCAGAAGCAAAGCCACTGGAGGAAGATCAATTTAAATGACTTATACTGCCACAAATACTTGTGTTAACTGAATAGGTGTATCCATGCTGGCCAGTGCAAATAGAGCTTTTCACAAACCAAACCAAACCAAACGCCATCATCTTTTAGAAAAGAAAACGTGACAAATACAAGAATAAAAGAGTTCTTAGCAAAGTCAAGTACTCAGATTTCTTCATAACACTGACCCTCAACACATTATAATTAATATTTACTATTACATTACAATATTATGTTTAAAGCTGAGTCATACGAGAGAAAACCACATCAGAATTCACTGTGACATTACTATTCTACTGTCTCATACTCCCTCAAAATAAAAGAGTATTTTATAATAGAGTTCTTGAGCAATATGAATCAGCAGTCTTCTACTCCATGTCATTAAACTAAGACTGTCTCCTAAGCAAGAACAAAAATGTTTACAGTAAGTAACTTGAACTTTTACCTACCTCATACTTCTTTTCTTTATGTTCATGGGCTACTTTTTCAGTGAAACTTGCTTCTGGTAGCAGAGAAGGTTTCTGTGGAGCTGAGTTCATGTGTTTAAACCATTCGTTAAAGGCTTCATGGGCTTCCTGGGTTGCATTGGAAACAGCATTTGGACATTTTGGACTCATAATTATGTAATTACAAGAGTGTCATTAAATGCACAGCTATAGTGCATCCAGGAATCAAAGGGAAAAGCTTAAAGCTTCACCAGAAAGGCAAAGCCCCCCCTGTATCTAAGGAATAACCTGGAATATCTGAAACTCACCAAATATGCCCGAATACATAAATGTTCCCGTATGGCATTGTCATCTTCAGGTGGAAGGGAAGAATCCATTCCCAGCTCTTCCCACTGGTTGTATATTTCTGCTATAGAGTCCTGGGGAATCTTCACAAACACATCTTTTGCAGCTTCATGTTTCTTGGAAGCTATGGGAATGTGAACTGAGTATCAACAGCTTTGCAATTTCCATCCTTCATTTTTATCAAGTGGCAGACCCAGGTTTTTTAATAAACTAGATTCAAAGTTAAAGCAAAAGTAGTGCTAAGAAAACAAAACAATCATTTTGTCTACAACATTTGTGCAGTTTAGTACCCAAGAACTTCCTCATGATTGCATTGCTTTGCTTCAGTGCTTCTGCCCTCTGTGCAGGGTCAAACACGAGCCAGTCAATGACATCGATTTTCAGCCGATCCACCTGCAGACACCAACATACAGATTCAGGGACACTGCAAACATGCAGCTGATGTCAGACACCTGAAATCTGGTCAATTGCAAAGTTTCTAGACACCTTTGCATAGCATGTTAGCAAGGACTGCTTTATTCACAACTGTGATATCAAAAGCTTAGAAAACTATCACATAGAAGCACTCAAAAATCAATTTCTAAGTATTCCCAAGGTATTCAGACCTCTGGATGAGCATCAGCTCTCAAATTTGTATAGACTGCTGTGTGTCTTCCTCAAACTTTAGGAATACACTGCATGAACATGCTTTATGCAGCTCTTGTTCTAATCTTCAGGGGTGCTATCAGCCTGCAACCAAAGTTTTCCAACTCCTGCATGAGATAAACTACCTATTTGGCTTAGAAAGTTTAAACTTTGTACTGAACAGCAAAAAAAACCAAACCAAACCCACAAGTTTGCAAACCACCAGCTGCTTCCTAGCATGAATGCAAACTCTCTGCCACTAAAGGACTGAGTTGGACCCAGCTGATGCTCAAGAGTGATGACAAGGAAACTATCAGTAATGGCAATGTCTGTCATAGCTGGAATGTGTCACTTGAACATGTAATCAGCTACATCTGAGATCTAAACCATGAATCCTCCTCATTCTTAGAAGCTGCAATAATATCCTACTCTCAGCCATGACATCTTTTGTAATGGTCATTTTATGGTCATTAATGGCTTTATTGTCACTTGTTTGCTTAGGAGCAGCCACCAGAGCCCAGAAGATCAAGGAGATGCAGAAACAGAAGTTATTTGCAGTTCAGCTCCCCATGTGGTCGCATGGAAATTGTATTTCCCTCACAGGCTGCTTCAAGGCAATTTCCACCACGGTTGAAAGAAAAATATAGATGATAAAAGAGTCTGCAGTTGACAGTGAAAGTGCACTGACCTCTGTTGTGCCCATATCTAACATATGGTCATGGTGAGTGAAGTCCCCAGTGTCCTTCTTGCGAATGTTCTCAACCACAGTTTTTGTTATGGCTGCAACATCCAGACCTGGGTTAAGAAGAGAGAATCATGGATTCAAAGTTCTTGCAACATGAATTTCAGAATCCAGCTGTTGATCTTATTCCTTACAACTAGAAATTCTTACCAGTCCGTTCACACTCACGTTGTCAGACTAAATTATAAGCTTTTGAGATGTGTAATTTATTGCAAACGTTTCATAAAGGAGGATAATTTGAGGTAACAGAACAAACATGGGAAAAAGACAATGACAACTGACAGGTTTTCCAGTCTGTGCTGGGGAACAGCAAGCAGATACATTTGCTAAGACCACCATTCTGACAGCAAGACTATGATTTGACAGAAATGTACCAGGAAAAGCTTAGAATAGTTCCTCTTAAGCAGATTTTACTTGGAAACTGTAGCCAAGTTTTTAAAAGGAAAATGACTAAAAAGTGAAGAAAATGTGGATGCTGAACTCTGCAGTAAGTCTATTTCTTGGTGAATTTTGAGTGGCACAGAGGCACTGCCAACAACTGACAGCTGCTGTTTCACTGTAATCCCTTATAGTTCAATGTAGAGGCCTGGAAGGAAGCTCACAATTAATGCCAGCAACCCATCATGGTTAAGAAAGAGCACTAGCAATAGGATCCAAAAAAATAATTAAAAAATTAAACACAACCTTCCTAAATCCATAAACAGTTCTGTAATTTTATAATTAGTTTTCTGAAATAATACAATCCTGTCAAGATCCAGAGCATGTTTTTGACAGGCAATTGGTGTTTAATACCTGCTGTGTTTGGCCATAAGCCAGAAGCAAAAGTGATGTTTAGTTTGATTCAGAAAAAGGAATGTTAAAAATTCACAAGATACCTCCCTTGAAGACGTGATCAGTGAATTAATTTTATTTAATTGAACAGTGATGAGACACAGGAAGGAAACAATATAATTTTCATAGCTAGGTCCTGCATGAAAAACTACCAAGAGACAGAATAAGCCAGGATCTAAAATGCTGCTTGGAATATCAGGAATCTCACCTGCATCTTTTGCCAGTTCCAGGAAGTGATGGCGATGGTCGCTCTCGGTCACGTCCTCGAGGAACAAAGCATACTGAGCAATGGCCAGCTCTGGGGGCAGGTGGCTGACATAGAATGCTATCAGATCTGTGTGCTTCTCAGAGATCATCCTCTGCAGAGGAAGAAGGAAAAATTCAGGAAAACATACTCTATTCCTCTGTGGAAACACCTAAGTGTGCTTACAGTTGTGTAGAAATGTGTTTTATGCAGAAATGTGTGACCAGTTTCTGCTTGTTTTGTGCTGATGCAGGAAGATTCCACTTCTTAGCTTCTAAACAAGGATCAATAAAACTGTCTCTAATTTCATCAGTGCTGACAGAAACTCTGCAGATTAGGCAAGGTTCCATGTTCCTCTTGAGAAGAGAGCACTAACTGCGTCACAGCTCTTTTCATCCTCTAACCTTAAGTGTCCTTTTCCTCCTCTTTTAATTCTAAATTGCATCCAAGCAAGCAAACTGTATTTTTGAAAGCTTACCTGAATGTAGGTCTTTAGGACTTCAACAGAAACTTCCTCCTTAGTGCAAATAAATACAAATTCCATTTTAAAGGAGATGATGTGGGAGGGAAGAAATAGTAAGAAAAAGAAAACCAAACAAAAAAATGAGAGACAATACTTTACAGAGACACAAGGTTGTTTGCTTATCCCTGCTTCACTAATCTACACATTCAAACAGGCTCAGCTGGAAGAACTGTTTCTCTTGGAGTAGAATTAAAAAAATATGTCTTCTGATACAAAGATGTAGTGTTACAAGATTTATTTTTTTTTTTCAGAAACTGGATAATAAACCTTTTGGTTTAATTAGAAATTTACTTTAAAAATTGTTTTTTTAAATCTTCCCATTTTACTAGAGTTTTTTAATTAATAAATAGAATGTGAAGTGATGACAACTGCACTGCTGCAGTATAGAAAATCCTAATGTTCCTATGTACAGGGTATAGATATCACCTGGCTCATCTGTAATACTCTGTATGAAACACCCAAAGTATAGTCCAAGCACCTGAGTGTGCTTTAGCCAAGACAGGTGCTTGTAACTGTGAAGAACTGTCATTTTAGTTTTACATGTGTAAATGAAACCAGAGATCTTAATCTAAGGATATACCCACATGACTTTAACATCAAATGATTTAAGCATGCATCTTATCATCAGCTCTACTATCATTGTATGTAGTTTATGCATTTTTCTACTTCCCAGACCAGTTGTGGTTAAGAGAACAAATCAAAGCCTGGTGACCTTACCTTGGCTGGCAGACCCACCATGCGGAAGAACAGAATAAGATGGGTCATGAAGCGAAGGAGGTGCCCTGGGAGCACACTTCTGTCCCTGGAAAGCCATCTGCTGAATTCTTCCATCAGACCTATCACCACCAAGGACATGTCACTAGCAGCCATATTAAACAGATAAGAAAAATACAAGCAAACAAAACAAACTAAGAAATATTTCAAGATGATGCATTCATTCCATTTATAGGACTGGAGGGGATGGATCAAAACAAGAGCTGGGTGGATTCAGATCAGAAATAAGGAAGAATTTCTTCCCTTTGAGGGTGGTGAGACACTGGCACAGGTTGTCCAGAGAGGTAGGAGAAGCCCCATCCTTGGAAGTTTTTCAGGCCAGGCTGGATGGGGCTCTGAGCAACCTGCTCTAGTGAGAAGTGTCCCTGCCATTGGTTGGAACTGGATGAGTTTTAAGGTCCCTTCCAACCCTGACCATTCTATGATTCCACAAATATAATTTAGCCTCAAAAGCTCAGCAAAAAAGAACAGCAACAGGTTTGGAAGGATTTGCCCGTTTCATTTAAATATCTGCTGTATGTATTTTGTCATTTCTCAGAGAGTTATTGCAACAGTCTCACCTATATTGCCACATTTACATGATGTGATGACTTCATTGAAAACTGCCTTGTATGTCAAGATGCAAAAGTCCCTACAGTTCTTGATGAAAGAAGCAGCTTAGCTCTTAGGAGGAGTTTGCCTACTGTGTGCTTCTAAAATCCATTCACATAAAAGTTTCTGGAAAGGTCACCTGAAATAATGTAGCCACTTGACATTTAAAAATCACTTAAAGAAAAGCTCACCATCCACATCTCCCAGTATAATGAATTTCTGAATCACATGGTAGTGTTCTTGATTCTCCTCTATAACCCTCTGGGGAGAGAAAAAGAAAGTTCAAACTTTGAATAAAATCTTACAGCACAAGCTATAAAGAAAGAAAACTTATAAATAAAGCAAAGGTTCCTTAGGGAAAAAAGCTATCCTGTTTCAAAGGGTATTGTCTGTAAAGAGCAGGAGGAAAGGCACCCTCTATCTCAATGTCAGATTGCAAGAATATTGACAAACTGAGAGAAAGAACCAGAATATAGATCTGTGGAGTTAATACTGCCATGGAAGAGATCCAGAACTAAGGGCTTTTTGTTCTGAAGAGGAGAATAAATAATGATGTTACAGAGAAGAGATTCTACAAAGTCACAGAAGAAGCAACAGTGTGTATTCATCTCTAAAGAAACTTACTTGAGGAGGAAGATATCTATTTTTTAATTATTTTGTTTGTTTTCTGGTAGAGGAATTGATGCCTGAAATGCAATTTAAATGCACATCTGAAGTTGCTATACTGTGAGGATTGCACTAGTAAGGCAAAAGCAGCTGGGTGTATCTGTGGCTGGCTGCACCAATCAAAACAAGAAGCTGTCTTTCAAAACATCTTTGTCTTAACAGTATGAGAAATGCTGTATGTCTATTCTCTCAAATAAATGTAGTGTAATTTCAATTTAATCTTTACAGAATGAACATATAAGTTATATATTCCATCCAAAATGAAATAAAGTATCTTAGGGGTTAAAAGAAACAAAGAAACACAGTCTAAGCAAAGATGCTTTTAAATTTTGAAAGGTCATTTTTGAAATATGCACACAAACCTCCTATAAAGAAAAGTGAAACTCCTCTAAAGTTAATGACATGTAACCAGTCTTTCCACATTTTATTGAAATATTGAACAGTTGATTTACTTTGTCTGTTCTATGCCTGACCACACCTGACAGTCAGCTGGTTCTTCAGCACACCCAGCTAGTTTGGCAAGACAAAATCTGCATCTTTTTCACCATTAAAAGATGGCAGCATACAGCAAAATCTATTTGAATTGAGAAATGACACATTATAGAGGTAGAAAACCTAAGTCAGTTACTGTGCACATATGAGCACTTTGTTAAACAGTGTTGTAAAAGTAGAATCTGTTCAACAATTAAAAATAGTAAAGGTGAGAAAAAGACTGTAATTTTCTTAACAATTACCTTTTTGTCTGTTGCCTGAAGTTCTTCAAAAACTTTTTGTGAAGTCCAGCTTCAAAGGAGGAGAGAAAAGGCAAAAAAAAGTTACCTTGAATATTCCCAACAGATCACCCAAGATCCTTTGCTGACTGCAGCAGCATAAACTTACTTTGTTTCTAAGTAATCTCTGGGGAGCTCTTCCATCTCCTCTGCAGTTGCTATGGGTGAGGTTCTTATCTCCTGCTCCACCAGGGTGTCCACCATGACCCTGAAATAGGCCCACACAGTATCTTCCCAGGTGTCACACACAGGAAGGAGCTACATGTTAAAAAACAGAGCACAAATTACCAGGAGATGGAGAACTGTCAGAATCTGACCAGAGTTGCTAATTTCAGATCCATTTCCAGGCACCAAAGCAGATGAATGATCTTAAACAGCAGCCTTTCCTTGTTCAAAGCAGGACACACAAAGAATCCTTTCACTGAGTAACATTCTAGTTCTTTGATTATTTTAAATCTAGGGTAGAAACCATCCAGTCCTCCTTCCAGAGACCATTCCCCTTCTTGGGTATCACCTCACAGCACCAGTCCAGACAAAGCCTATCCACTTCTCTGCCTTACTGGTTCAAGTCATGGTTGCCCAAGTCTCTGCAGGAGGTGCTGTGGTGATAGAAAGAACTTTCTATCCAGTTCTTCTCTTAGCCTTGCTTGGCCCTTTCAGCAGTGAAACCCTAGGGCAAGTTCCAGAGAAAACACTGCATGCCATGAAACATCTTACAGTGATTTTTAAATCACTGAATTTTACTGTAATTTTACTGTAATAACTGAATTTAACAGTAATTTTACTGTAATCACTGAATTTTACTGTAATAACTGAAATTTAATTTCATTAAATGCCTCTGTCACAAGAGGGTATCTTCTGTTCTGTAAGGAACAAATTTTAAAAAACATTTCCTACTCTCCCTGCTTTTATTTTCTGAATTATCTTTATTTCTGCTACACCATAAGAAGATGGGGGAGGAGGGTGGGAAATCAAGCTTGTCTAGTAGAAGCTTACCACTGATTACTATAACAGCAAGGAAACAGGACAGTCTGCAGTGTTCCTCATTGTTCTTAAAAATAAGTCATTTTAAAAATCACTAATAAGGAGTGGGAGAGCACAAAAAATATCCTAAGAAAACCCTATAATTAATTAAGGAACACGAACCCTACAGAGACCACATTTACTAAAGCAGCAATGTTTGCTGTTGTGCTGTTAACTAGATCTTTACAATAACCAGTCTCTGCAGTATTTCTGATATCCCTGTCACACATGAGGAAGCAAACACAGCTCTGAACCATCACTGAATGAGGCTGGACATACCTGTTTGAGGTTTCCACTCAGTGCTGCATAGATTGCTCTCTCATATCTGTTAAACTGCTCCTAAAATAAACAGTAAAAAAACAAAACCAGCACATCAGTTTTCTAGTTGCTTCACATTTGATTAGAGATTAATCCATTACTAAATGTTCCATCTGGCAGCTTCCAAGAAAAGCTGGGCACATCAGGAGCCAAAATACGAACAGCAAGTGGCTTCCCCTTCACTGGCATCCCCTTGTAACTTAACTGAAAAATTTATATTGACCTGGAAAGAAAGCAACATTTTTCCTTCCCCATTCAATTAAGATGAAAGTCAAAGTCAGTGTCAGCAGTTTCACTTTCAACCAACTAAAAAACAACATTTCCTAAGCCTGAAAAACTGGTGCAGATTATGTCAATTTCTCACTACGAGACATAAATAGGTTATTTCAGAGTTCCTCTGAGAAGCATTAATTGCAAATCCCGTAATTAGCAAACAGAGATGAGGTAGGTTTACTTAAAATCATGTTAGAGAGTTCAGAAAAGGTCGAATTTAAGTATTAACATCAAAGCAAATCAGCATCATCTTACCTCTTCAGCCATACGCCAACAACTCACTTTCCAAATGCACCTGTAGGGATTGCCTTGGACAGGCTCCACCTCATTTCCTACATGCAAAGGATGATAATAACTAATAACTATAATAATAGAAAACATTAGCTGCTATCTAGCTTTGAAGAAAATACTGGGTTTGATTTCAGATCTAGAATGCTCACATTTTGAAAACACAAAGTTAAGGAGAAAAGAACTTTTTATATATTTTTTAATATATATATTAAGGAATACATATTTCTAAACCAATGGCCCAGCTTCTGTGCTGTTTTTTTTCATGCACCTGCAATGCCCTGGGCATAGAGAGGTGAGGTACTGGATTATAAACAGCACTGTGTGCAAGGAACCTCAGAACCAAGGAGAAGAGGAACTGAAATATATTTTCAAATTAATTCATATTACATATCAAATAAATTCAAATTTAAAAGCATCTCTTTTTTTCCTGCCTTTAGATTTGCTGAATCTAGTCCTACCATGCCTTTCTGAAGCTGGATGTCAATCAGGTGTCTATAACTCTGAAACATCTATTTCCTAGTGACTCTGCTTGATTTCCAAAAGAAAGTAACTCTAGCATGTTAAGCAGATTCAGTGAACTCATACCTCCAACTGTAATCATTTCATCTTTGCTTTTACAGACAGGGTAAAATATTTTAGATGGAAAATAAAAGCTCTTAAGGTGAAAATAAAGAGCATTTTCTTTCTGCCACGGGCAGTATGAAGAGAAATCCCTCTGGCCTATTTTCAAAGCACTTTGAAGTGGGTACCTCCATTTTTGTTAGGATCATGATACAACTTCCATCCTTCCAAAGTTGCAGCTCTCCAGGCCTGACCACATCGTTTGCACAAGCGTTGTGCCTGAAAAAGGAAGGGTTTTCTCAGCAACAGACTTCAGGTTTGGAAAACCACCCTCTTCTCCTTTAAAACTGGAGTAGTATTAAAATAGCTGATTTGTGTTGAGCCTGCTATGCAAAAAAAATAAGGATAAAGAATCTTAAACTCAAAATATCATAAAGATTTAAAAGAAAATCTCCTCAGTGGGGTTTTTGACTAACATTTTAGTTTTGCAGTCAGCATTTATTGCAGCATGATTCTCAAACTGCTGTCTCATTTTTGCTACCTTTAAGAGCTGTTACATGTCCCTCTGATGAGCAGTAGTTTAAGGTGGTGTCTTGTTTAGATGTATAATCCATCTCTTCACACAGTCAGTTACTTTCCCAGTTCATTTAGACCTTCCAAACCCCTCATGCACCCCTAAAAATAGCACCCCACCTTTGCCATAAGCATATTCAATAGTCTGTGCAGTAGCATAGACAGGCTCAACTCAAAGCTCTTTTGAAGACTCTGCCAAGCAATAAAGGTAAAAAAACCTCAGAAGTTAGAAAGCAAGAAAGAAAAGTTATTTTTAACTAGTAAGAGTAACCACTGTCACCCTCAGCTCCACTCAGATCAGGCACCCAGGGGAATATTAGAGGAGTGGAGCAAATAAAGTTTGATTAATATGCAGTTTCTAAGAAAATCCTCTCTCACTAGTTAAAATTGCAAGCATGTTCCACTCAAATATATCTAGAAGGAAGGCTGTGTGATAATCTGCTGATTATTAGATCTGCAGTTAGGAAGTTCTTTGAAACATTCTGGGTTATTTGTCTGGCAGTATTTAGTATCAAGCCACCACAGAAAAAAACATATTGTCAAACAACTGAAAAAGCCCAATACAACATTTTTTCCCATAACATCTATTCTACACCCAAAATGACTTACTTAAATGCAAGACTCTAATAAATTTCCTTCACTGTCAGTTTTGACAATAAATTGAAAAATAAATCACTACAAGGCAAATTTAAACAGACGTTTTGGTACACAGTTTGTTGGCTTCAACAGTCAGATTTCTAGTGTTACATCAGTTAACCATGAGGGCACTTAAACTTTCTGCATTTTACCTCATCTGTCATTCCTGCTCTGATGAGAGTGAAGAGGTATTTCAGTAACCTCACATCATCTTCTTGGTCCAAATCATCAAGTGGCAGTTTCTGTCTTATAGGTGCATCTGGATCCTGCAAGATAAAAGCCAAAAGTCACCATCCAGCCACCCAAAGCCTCTTCTGATGCTTTCTTGCTGCTCTATCATTTGGAGTCACTGCTCCACATTGGCACAGCAACCTGCACAACCCATGTAATATCTAGCATGGTACTTCTCTGTCTTTCTTCTCCCTTCTTCTATTCCTCCTCTGTCACTGTTCCCTTCAGAAAGAGCCACTGCAATTTATTTACTCCACCACCTTGGGGCTTTTTTTGCCCATTCTGAAAACAAACACTACTCACCAACTCTGTCACCAGAGCCCGAGTGCTTCCCATGTAGGTGTTCAGCTGGCGCTGCTTCAGGCTGTGCAGAGTGTTCTCCCTGAAAGCAGGGACAAGTTTTCCAGAAATAGCAATTTTTAGGGACAATTTTTAATAAGACACAAATATTGAAAAGTATTTTTTTGTTACATGGAAGACACACTTTACCTGGTTGGTTTATCAAAGGGCTGTTGTGAAAATGCATTTCATGAGTTACAATCAAGTCCTGTATCTTAGATTGCTTTCCAGACATCCATTATTTCAATCATTCAGGTATTTAAGTACAAAATTATTTCTGCATGAGCAACATTTCCCACTAGCAATCGGTGTAAAGTCAGTGTAGGGCAGAAATTGAACTTGGGGTGAAGAAATTATTCCAAAAGCTTGTATTCACAGGTCATTAAAAGCAGGTTTATATTGGGCATCTGGCATGAAAGGTGGATCCTTTGGTGTTTTTCTGCTGTAAAACCCATCACTAATAAGAAAGGTGGCAAGAACAGCTTCTGGTAAAAGGGTCAGTGACACAAAGTGACAACAAGAACTTAAACAGGCAAAATTCAAGGCCAGATAAAGAAGTTATCATCTGAGAAGCACATAGTACAACTGGTTTTATCCAGTGTAAGTAACAGGCTGATCAGCAAGTGACCATCTGTTATTGTGCCTTATAATAAAAAAAATTCAAATATGCACCCAGGTTAACATTCATTTAAGTCCCTTGGATGGTTTTCTTTCCATTTTTGCCTCCCAAAAGCAATAACTGACTTCATTGGATGGGTAGGGAATCTCAATTTTTACATCTAAGAATTTAAAGAAAAGAAGTGAATGAACTGAACAACTTTTTAAAATCCCCTTCTTTTTAAGAGTGATTCTGTGTCTGGGAATCTTGCATGTAATCAAAGAAATATACTCACCAATATACAGACTTTGCATAAAACTCAATATTGTCAGAGAAGTCCCCAATTTCATCCTTGGCAATGCTCTCCAGCCAATCTACCACCAGCTGGAATAAAATAAAACTGTATATTTTAAACAAACATGTAAGAAATTATGAGCTTCCTCTCATCTCTGTTACCCAATGGTTTACACATCTTAATACTGCTCCACTTTCATTTTAAGTTTCCAATATAAAGGTTGCTGAGGCACTTGATCCCTATTTTTCAATTAGTTGCTACAATGCTACTTAATAGTTTGTAAATCACCATTAACAGATGCTCCAAGTGGGAACAGCTCTCAGCCTTCCATCCTCCCCAAGGCAGCCCAAAAAAACATTTCTGAACTTTAGAACCTAAAGAGCATTATTTTTATGCATGCAAAGAATAACAAGCATCAGTGAATATGAAAAAATAGGTACTAGAAACAGCTCTGAGAAATGCATAATTAGAATGATAAGGATTGAAATGCCTCATGATCCATGTCCATTCTCAGAAGCATCCCCTCCTACCTGGCTTTGGCGAACAAGTGAATCTTTCTGGAACAAGTTGTCTACATGGGTTTTTTCACTATCAGTTAAAACCTAATTAAGAAAAAGATGATTATTACTTCATGGGAAAGAAAACTTGCCACAAAACTAACTCATAAACACTCTGCAAGTTCAGTAGTTCACCCCTTTGTAAAAGGTGGACGACACTCCACATTTGTTTGATTTGGATATCTTTTATATCCAGTTACAATGACATTGTAAAAATTATTCAGAATATAATGGATGATCCCAGGAAGATTCCACACAGGAGATCCATTGTTTCTGCTGACTGCACTCATATTATCTTAAATCCTATTTATTATTATATACACAAAAAAGCTGACATTTTCCAAGACCTCATGCACACTTAACAGGAGCAAGTGGAAAAAAACCCACCCAAACCCAGAAGAGAAAAACCCACCCTAGAACCCTGATCCCTCTCTCTGCTCTCCTGCATCCATTTAGCTTTCATTAGATTAGCAACAAAGAGAGAACAGAAGATGCATTTTCCTGAACAACACAGGTAGGAGAAGACTGTTTTTCAGCACAACAGTGTTTCATTTAATAGTGACAACTTAGCAGCAGGAATCCTAGAGGAAGCTATTTTATGACTGAGAAAAAAGCAACTGCAACCATAAATCTTACAAAGGCAGAGTCACTTATTGTTTTGTCTTCCTAAGCATATTCTGGCAGTAAAGCTGGAAGCACTGTATTGACACAGACAAGAGGACTACAGCTGAAACAAGAGTGCTAAAATAATTTGGATTTTTCTTGAGATAAATTGGAATCAGGATTGCAAAGGTTAGACAGCTTTGTACCACATGTTCCTCTTTTAGGCAAAGCAAAATTATCTCTGAACTATGGGCACATTACAGCTACTGATGTCACTTTATAAAAAGTAGTTATTTCTAGTAATAGTGCATGTGGAATACTTAAGGAAAAAGTCAGTTTGTAATATTTTTACACTAGCATTTTCTGTTTAGAAGTTAATATTTAAATTCACTTCTCACAACATATATTTTTCTTAAGAAAAATCAAATCAGTCTTTTTGTTTACATTCCTTTGCCTTTGAGTTTTGAGAGGCTGCAATACTGAGATTGTAAAAATAAAATACAAGATTGTATTTAGCTTACTAAATCACTTTAAAAAAAACAACCAAAGAAATCCAAGCTTACAGTGACATCAAATGCAGTTTCATCTTCCAGTGCAGACTGTATTCTGTCTCTAGAAATAAGTACAAAAAGGTAATGATTAAATTAAGGCTGAAAAATAGCAGTAAAATGCATAGTAAGTGAAAACACTTAAGAATATATTTACATGCTATTTTCAATAAAACAGTAGAATTAGCAAAGGTAATAACAGGCCCATTTCCAACCTCCATATTCCTTTCTGGAAATGGATAATAGTGGATATATTAGCACCTAGTTCTATAAACAGATTATTAATAGGCAATTAATAATTTCACTTCATATTTATAAGATCACATACAAATATATCCAAGAAATCATTCTCAAATGACATCTCAAACCATTCTAAGTCGCCTCAGTGCAAAACCACAATGTGCTTTTGAAAGGAATTACCTATAAAGTGAGGACAAGAGTCTCCAGGTTACCATCTCCTGCTTCAGAAGCCACAAGACACTGGCAGTTTTGGAAAACTTTTGCTGTCCTGGAGTCGCCCTATAAACTATTTTCCCCAATATATTCACCTGAGGTAAAGAAATGCATACAGAGTTAAGATTGCCCATCTTTGTATTGTTTTTTTTTTTCCTTATCCACTATATCCATCTTTTCCTTACACTGAATGCTTTCAACAACTGATCTTCAACACATAGAGGATGCTCCACGTCACTTAATTATGAATTAAAATGATATTAACATAGCCAACAGGACATAAACCCAGTGAGCAGCTTTGTTTTGCAACACACTCTACAGACCCAGGATAAAACCAGCTCATGTTGATCAGTTCAAAAGCACCAAAGGACTGGGAGGGAGAGAAGGCAACCTCAGGAAAAAAAAACTCAACCAAACAAAAAACCAAACTGCCACAATCACCCACTTTTTTCCATATAGATTAATATCAACCAGTGTCAGCCCTACCTGTGTTAAGCACTTCTTCAAGAAAAACAGCACTTTGGGAAGGGACTGTGGAAGAAAGTAACTGAAGAACTGAGCAAACTGCTTACCTGGCTGTTACAAATACTTTCATACTCATCCACAAGATCAAAAATGGTAGTTGATGTATGTTTCAGGAAGGAATGCAGGAAGGCTGAGTACATGCTCACGGTAGCTACAACAGATTTAAGAAGAAACAGACATGTTAGGCACAATTTGGTAAAAACCCAAACAAACCATCAAACAACAACAAAATCCTTCTGATGACAAGGTATCTCATCTTTCATGAATTTAAATGAGCAAAAGGATGATGTGAACTATTTATATGCAATAAAATCAGAAGCATTTCTCAGCTAACAGTAAGATACACAGAAGGTAAGTAAAATAATTATTAACTTTTTGCAATAAACTTGTAATCTGTGGGTTTTAAAAACAAATTTAGCTGCATAACCTCACAAAACAGATCCAGTTTGTGTCTTATACCACCAGAGCATTCCATTTGTGCCACCACCATGCTCCAGAGAAGACAGAAACCCTCAAAATAACTGTAGAGACTGGAATAACTGGAAGAAATTAACTTCCTGAACTTCTTAAATTGGACTGGTTTTGACAAAGAAGTATCAGCAAAATAATACAGAAAAAAAACAACCCCCAAAACAAAACCAAACTACTATATGTATTTAAATCCCACCAATAAAAAAGTGTGGACAATTATCCTGAAAGCTCCAGAGGTCTCACCAGCTTCTCCAGGATCATCCTCACGCAGCAGCACAGCACTCATTGTGACATCTTCTGTCATGGTGGATGTGTCCACACTGGCAAACATCCCTGTCTGCTGAGGTGACAGGGCCATTGTCCAGTTACTTTCATCCAACTAGAAGTATAATGAAAACATAAGGAAAATAAATAGCAACTCAGACTGTTGTAGGCCTAACTCCAAGCTGAAGTGTGTTCTTATCACCAGCAAGTAAATTCCCACAAGACCCAGTTTTAAGTCCTTCTTCCATCACCCTCCTGTGAAAGTCCAGTCCCAAGTTCCCCTTGCTAATCTAAACTGGATTTACATCACAGCAGTGAACAGTAAATGCTGACCTCAAATGTACACTGCTCACAGAACACTGGCTACATAATGACAAGAGGCTCTGAATCAGAGAGCTGCCACTGCCAAGAGCTGTCCACATGCTGATCAGCTAGGCCCCAGAACCTGATCATTTCAAGAAACAAACAGGCTGGAACAAACTGCAGAAAGAAGTAGAAGGGAGGATGATTTTAAATCCTCTTAACTTGCTTTAATTTAAAATAAATGGAGATAAAATACTTCACATGTTCCTACTGATAACTTTTCCAATCAGTGTTTTTCCAAAGACCTCTCAGTGGAAGATAATTAACATAATCTGAAAAGTCATCATTCTTTGAGGTCCAAACCTTGACATCCAAGTGAAGGCCAATTCTGGAGAGTGCTCATAGAGCAATTCTGAAGGTTTCACTTGCTGACACAGAACAACTGTAGCTGAAGTATTTGTAAATGAGCAAAGCCAGGATTTTTGTAGTCACAAGGACTAGCTTGACACAAATGGTGTATTCAGCAAGTCCTTAAAACTCTGTTATTCCTCACTGCAGCATCTCAAGCAGCAATAGCAGTACTAGCAAGCTTGTAACACCCAGTTGATCCTCAGTGTAACCAACAGAGTTAAATGTGTAGCTACACATACATGTGTACAAGAGAAAAAGGTGCTGTAACCACCTTACCAGTGACAGATTGCCAAGGAGTCCAGAAGTTGGTAAAATCAGAGGGGATTTAGCTCCTGTTCCCAGGACTGCAGACATATCTGATGGCTTCATGGAGCTTCGAGTTAGTGCAGCACCTGAAAGAGAGAGACTTTTTTTCATTTCAATTTCATTTCCATCTTCATTTTCCTTCTATCAGAAGGCTTGTAGCAAACTCACAAATACCAATTCTAAAAGAAAAGCAAGTCTTAGGCCCAATGACACTCCAAAAGGAGGTGGTTAATTATCAATAATTGGACTTCATAATTTACACATCTAATTAGGCTAGAGTTAAAAACAACCTGTTAACCAAGTAACCTGAAGCTTACTCAAGCCCTAGTTTTTCAAGTAGGTCATGTATAAATGCAAAAAGAAATCCTATGTGTTATTATTTTGGCTCCTTCTCCTTAAGTCCAGCAGCATTCCAGAAAGAAGTCTGAAGTCAAGCTGAACAGGAGTGGCTATAAGCACCAAACAGGGGACCCACGTTCAGTTACTAGAGTCCAATCCCACAACCAATTTAATGAGCCTTCCCTGGACTCATTACAGCATGTCCATGTCTTTCTCCTTAGGAACTGTTACCAGCTACGGAGTCCAAGCATGCCAACCCTCCCAGCCTTACCTGGCTGGCGAAGCAGTGAACCAGGAGTCTGGAAAAGCAACTGGCCTCTGGGTGTCATGTTTCCAACACTGTCATCCAGGGATGTAAGAACTGCTTTAGCAACAAGTTAAGAAACACTCTCCTAAACAAGCTTTTGGCTCCATTCAAAACAGTTGTGAATACTTGGAAAGGAAAAATGTTTTGCTGTAGCTCAACTGTCACAAAGATCTCACAGACTAAAGCAGAAAGTCCTGTTCCTAATCTTGAGTTAGAATCAGAGAATCATGGAATCAGGTTGGAAATGACCCTTGGGATCATCCACTCCAACCATTAGCCCTACTCTACAAAGTTCACCCCTAAACCATGTCCCTCAAAACCATATCCAAACGCCCCTTAAACACCCCCAGGGATGGTGACTCAGCCCCCTCCCTGGGCAGCAATGATCACAGAGAAAAGATCTTTACAGCAAAAGGATACTAGAAAGTCTCTTCTGAAAGCTTGGTTTCCGTGCAGGTCTGGCCATCTCTGTGTCACAGGAGGATGACATGTCTCCAAACACAGCTCTAGAGAACAGCAACACAAACATAAAGCAAGTGAACCCAAGCAGATTTTGTTGTTGCTTCAAATAACTCCACAACCATGAACTGTAAAGTAGGTACAAGTCCTCTCCGACTCAGGTACCATGTCCAGTTTCCCCTGCAGAGTATCTTATCTAGTGTTGCTCACAAGCTCGGGAAAATCAGTGTTGTCTGAAAGCCCACACTTTGCTCCTCATACACCACAACATTTTCTTATTAAATGAATCTATTTTTAAAAGCTAATAGAAGATGCAATGCTATGAAAACCCATTTTGAATGGAAAAATCTAAATGATATAATTCGATTGAGTGGCTGGGACTCCCTGAGGAGGCCTCTGTGTGCACAGCACCCGGCCGAGGCCCGACTCCGTGATTCCCCCCTGACTGACAACTCGCCTTCAACCCACAAACATATTCCAGCAGAAATCAAACTGATCTGAAGCTTTCGGGTGACAGAAAAAAAACACGCGGTACCCCTCAGAGACCCTTCCAGCCCCGCTGCGTTTCCCAGCCCGCCCAGGCTGCTCCCCGCGCCTCCGCTACAGGGGGATGCGCCACG
>JANHGL010021916.1:0-11022 GCA_024611195.1 Ceyx melanurus | reverse complement strand
ATCCATCCTCAAGAACTGGATTCTGGCACCACGGTCAGGACACACAGATGGGATGAAGGCAGGATGCACAGAGCCCTCCTGGGTGCTCTGAGGGGGAGAGACCCCAAGAGAGGAAGAACCACAACAACAACACCCGGAGCTGAGAGCCTAGTCGGGCCTAGCCTAGAGACCCTCTGGATCCCAGAGCTTTCTACACTGGATATGACATTTATGGGCTAAAATCCCCCCTTGGTCAGTTTGGGGTCACCTCCTGTCCCCTCCTCCCTGCAGGTGCCACCTTTCCCTTTCTGCACCCCCAGAGTGATGCACAAGCTCCAGCAGTGGCCTTGGGCTGCACCCCAACCCCTTGGCAGTGACTCTGCCCATGGGGTGTTGGCACTGCCAGCAGCAGCCATTGCCTGTGGCACTGCAGTTAGAAAATCTGAGCTGAAAAGTAACATCACTGAACAAAATATAGTTGGTTCTCAGTCAAACCAGGGCAGTACCTGTAAAATCTGTTGCCCTGTGTTAATAATTTAAAGGATAAAGAAGGTCTTCTGTTTTAATTTTCAATCAGTATTCTGTCCTTCCCCGATCTTGTATGGTTTTGTGTTGTATTATTCCACAATATTCTCTTGTTTCTATATTTATGATGCACGGTGGGGGTTTTCCCAATTATTCTTGGAACACTAGTGATGTAAAAGAATGCTCACGAATCAAAATGAGTTGAGCTTATAGAATTTATTAGAATATTCCCCAGCTGAATTCCAAACAGGATTTCTCAGTTCTGATATTTTGCTCTAATGCTGATCTAGGTATTGCCAATTGTTTACTAATGCAGATGCTTGTGTGTTCCAGATTTTCACCTGATGGAAGATTGATAGTATCTTGCAGTGAGGATAAATCTGTTAAAATCTGGGATACAAGAAACAAAAGTTGTATTAATAGCTTCTTAGATTATGGAGGGTAAGTGTTGCTAGAAAAAAAGGAGACGTGAATGTGTTAATGAGACTCAATTAATGTTTTGTGGTATTAATGGCTATATGTGTTCTATCTGAAAACAGATCAAACTTCTACCATCCATGTAAAATAATTTGATGTTTTTTCTAGAGGTTAACTGACTGCGTTTATCTAGCTGTTTTCCAACAGTCAAGAAATAAGCCAGAGAGAAATGAGATTGTTACTGGATTTTTGAACAGTTTCATCTTCCTCTGTTTTATTTGGTATTGAATGCTTCAACAAGAAGAGAAAAAAAAAGCTTGCTTTTATTGATCTACACTTTTCTTAATTGAAACTCTGGCTCCAAGATGTTTAAAAAATGCAATAGAATATTAATCTTTTATATGTGCTTTGATGATTTCATGGCTGCCATTTCTATCCTTTTTCCAAGCTAAATAGGCTTTGAAATAACTAAATTACTTGCTGCTTACAAAATCTTTGCAGCACTTTCTTCCAGCAACTTTGTGCTCCAACATAAACTGTTGTTTGAGTTAGGACAATCTTTGTAGCAGAAGCCAGAGTATACACTCTGATTTATCATGCACAGCCTTTTTTTCTTACACTTATTTCAGTTGCTTGAAATAACTTGATTTTCCATACGGTTTGATTCCACACAAGTGTGTGACAACTTGCTGTTAGTACTGTCATATATTTATATTTATTATTTATAGTTTATTTTTTATATTTATAAATACACCAAAATATTTCTATGGAAAAATGTACTCAATCTGCTTTCATTAATGATCTTTAGATATGCAAATTTTGTGGATTTCAACCCAAGTGGCACATGTATAGCTTCTGCAGGTTCCAACCACATAGTGCAGCTGTGGGATATTCGAATGAACAAGCTGCTGCAGCATTACAAAGGTAAAAACAATAGAGTTTGTTATGTTCTCTTTAGAATGGAGCTCTTTGCAATGAAATGTGATTTATTTAAATCATGGGATTTCATTCCTTGCTGTGGAAAGCAGACCAACAGATCATATTGGCATTTTTATGTGGAATCCATTATAGATTATTATTATTATTATATATATATTTATAATAGATAGTAGAGGAGAGCACAGAAATAAAGCTTATATTTCCTGTTGGATGTCTTTAGTCTCTGACTATTGTTTTCTGTTAATCAGTTCACAGAGCAGAAGTTAATTGTGTCTCATTCCATCCTTCTGGTAACTACCTCATCACTGCTTCTACTGATGGTACCCTGAAGATTTTAGATCTCTTAGAAGGAAGGCTGATTTACACTCTTCACGGACACAAGGTACACACTCATCTATCTAAGCAGGCATTTTAATAGACTTTTCAGGATCTTTTCAAAGGGAAAAGAACATTTCTGCCACTGTCTTGTAGCTGAATTCAGAATTTACTGTTTTTCTCTTTCAGGGACCTGTACTTTCTGTGGCTTTCTCAAAAGGGGGTGAGAAATTTGCCTCTGGGGGAGCAGATGCTCAGGTTTGTGCTGTTGTCCCTTTCCAGTAAATGCCTTCAGTGCTGATTGCAGTGGATGGGAGTTGAGTAGCTTGTGTCACACTGGCTGCCAGTGCCAGTGTGCTGACCTGCATTCTGTCCAGCAGGGTGTTAGGTAGGTTTTGTGGAGCCTGAAGTGAGATTTGAGGAGAAAAAAATAGGAGAGCCAAAGCACAGAGAGAGCTCAACCCAGCTACAGCTGTTCAGGGTAATAAAAAGTGTTTCTAGAAGTTTATTAACAACAAAAGGAGGATTAGGGAGAATCTCCTTCCTTTATTGCAAGTAATTTTACAAGCAATTTGAAGTCAGATCATGGTCCCATCTTTGTTTCAGCTATAAAAATCAGCATCTTTTAAGCATTATGAGCTTCCTCTTTAATGTCTTTTTTCCCTTAGCAATTACAGCAACAAAGATGACACAAATCACATAAACTCGTGGTAAACTTAATTAAATTGCTCACACATGCAATTGTTTTATGAAAGGAGAGAGCAATATTGTGCATTATTGGTTTCCTGGTCTATCCATAAGGCTGGGTAGATACATTCTGATATTTTGCCATGTTATTTTACACCTTTGGCCATGTGTTGTGTATTTTTTCCACCTTGAATGCAATTGGACAAGGCTCAGAAAACAGATTCCTGTTGCTGATAGACTAGAATCAGGTGCTTTAGTGTTCTGCTGAGCTCTTTTAATTTCTCTTTTCCCCTCAAACTTTCTCATTTGACCTACAAGCCTTTATAGGGAACAGAAATTTGCTCCTACATGACCTCAGAAAAATAAGTTCTTACAGTCAAGTGGGACAGAAGTTTGTTTTGTGATTATTGAGATGTCTTCTAGAAGGGTTTTTTTTGACACAAACTAAGTGGTGACACTGGGCTCATTCTGGTGTCAGGCTTCAGGTAGTTACTGATATGCTGGCTTCTTACAGGTATTACTCTGGAAAACCAACTTTGACTCAGTTGATTATAAAGAAGTTCTTAAGCATCACACAAGAAGGACACATATTGATGATCCTCCTCATCTTCTTGATATTTACCCAAGGTCACCTCATCTCCACGGTGAAAAACTGGAGTCACTTGAGGTGAGTGCAGTCACAAACTGGAAGCTTTGGTAAGCACTGGCTGGTGTTGATGGTGTAAACTAGAGAATTTTTTATGGATGATGCTTTGGAAGTGACCATCCATGGAGGAATCCACATTAGGGTTAGGAGGCAAGGTTGTTTCTGAAGCAAGATGGTTGCAGAAGACAGCTGAGTTTTCAGAGAGCTTTAGAGTGCTGCTCAATCATTAGAGGCAGGATGAGGTGGTGGTATTACTGACAATCAAATATTGAGCATCAGAAATTCTCCCTGTTCCCAGGAGGTGTTATGAGAAGATTTGGATATATAACTAAAAGTTTAGAAAGCCTTTCTAGGCAAGCAGAGTGGTTTATGTCACTAAGCAGTCTGATTTACACATAATTTAATTCTTCAGCTACTTTCAAACCTCCTGCCAACAACCCTTGGAAGTATTGAAAATTAGTTAACCAAAGTAAAATGCTTTTTTTCTCCCCCCTTAGTTATATTTCTGAATTTCCCCTGTTTATGTGGTTTTTCATATACTAGAGACTTCTTGAAAGTGGATGGAAGATAGAAAAATAGTTTCCTTTAAAAACATAGCATCAGGGTTTGAACATATTAAGACTTGATTTCTTTTCATCTTAAGATTTTCAATGTCATTTCAGTTTGAATGAATTTCTTAGCTGAAGGAAATTCAGACAGGCACTAGATGGCAGTAGAAATAAGAATATATGGTTTTCTTGGCCTGAGGGCTCCAGTCTTGCACAGTGTTTAGTCAGAAAGCTGAATTTCTCTTTGTATGTTGGGAGAGATTATTATGTCACTCCCCTAGAAAATATGCTGTATAAGCCATTTAAACATTCCTCTTTTATTTATTTCTAGGGTTTTGATATAGCACCAATGTCTTATGACATGTGTTATAAACATAAACATGAACATAAACATGAACTTAAAGCATATGGCTGAGAATCCCACACTTGTGAATGTGCCTGCTTCTTTTGTTCCTCCCTCAGTTCTCTGTCTTCAGCAGTGATAACTAATTCCTGCATCTCACTTGATGTAAATACTGGAATTTGGTTTTTTTCTGCCTCAGTATTTAGAAACCTGTCACTCTTTACATCAAAGGTTCTGTAGAAACCTTCTTTCAAATAGAGTTTTGTGCTCTATGGATGAAAACATAATAAATTTATCATCATACTGGAAGAGATAATGCAAATACTAATATATCTGTTTACCAGGTAATGAAGGGAAAGCTTTGGAAGAGTGTTTTTAAAAACCTTTAATACATTTAATGCAGTTCTCTCTACTTTTCTTTTCAGTGTTCTGGTTTTCCTTTCTTGTTTTTTGATGTTTTTTTCCCAATATGCTTGAGATTATTTGACAGCTAATTACAGAAAATAAATCTGATGAAGAGAGATTGAAGGAGCTGGGACTGTTAATATTTCATTCTTATTTCTCTTTCCTGATGTTGAAATAATTCCTTTTCAATAGGTCAACCCTACCTTTGAAGTGATGAATACACAAGCACTTGAGCCACTTGTCATTGAGATTAGCTCTTCATCTTCCAGCAGTCTGGTAAGTTCACTTGGGAGGTGGAGGCACGGGGAGAAAAAAATTAAAATATATATGGTATATTCTAAATTAACATGTTATTTGAAGTATGTTCTTTATGGCTGGATGAATGAAATGTGCTTTGGGTTTGTTTTTTTAACAATCATTGACTTCCAAGTGTTCAATATCCTAATTTCTCAAGTTTTTCACAGTTCCCAGGGCCAACCAGAAGATGGTGTAAGAGCAAAGCTTTCACCTTCTGCTAGTAATTATATACTTAAGCAGAAATACTGCTTATAAGTCCATGCTAATTATATGTAAATATTACTGTTAAAACTTGTGGCTTATTCACAAACACTCTGTCTTTATCCAAAAAATAATGGTTGCCTCATTGAAAAAATTCCCAAAGAGATGCCTTAAAAGGAGAAAATTAAAACATCAAATAAATAAATAAATAAAATTTTAAAAACCCCCATTTTAAGACAGAATCACAGGACTAGATCCTTCCAGTGTTAGCTTTTCATATGACATTGGTATGGCATGTGGGAGGAAAGGAAGGCAGTGTTTTAATGGGAGGTTCGTGGGAGGAGAAATATGCTCTCCTGGTATGAAATCTAAAAGATGTACTGTTCTGGAATTAGGATCAAATGAGAATTTCTCTTTTAGCTCTGAATCTGTTCCTGTGGAAGGCATTCACTGTACCTGGAGCAATTCTGAGTTACCATAAGTTGGTGTGGCTGAAGGGTTAATACATATGAATATAATATATAATACATATAGGCAGCAGGTAGAGTTTCTGCTCTTCTCTTTTGTCATGAATGCTTTAGCAAAAGGTAGGTTGGGAAGGAAATGTGTAGAAATCCTTTAAATCATTAATTGATTATTTGAAGTTCATGATTCAGAGGTTAATATCTGAGAAAAACCATTTCAAATAATTACATAATAACTTGAGATTATCATTTTATATATTTTAAGGGAAAAAAAAATATTTTCACAATGGAAAGGTGTTTTTTAAAATAACTTCTGTTGAAAGTAACTTGCAGACATCCAGAAATCTCTTGAGTAGGTATGACAGATTGATTTGCTCCCTAACACTTTAAAATACACTTTGTTCCTGATTTCCTGATCTCATGACTGCTCACAGAATTCAAGTGTGCAGTTACACTAATTCTTTGGTACACAGCTATAAGTCTGCCATTCTTTTCACCTCTTTCATGAATTATTTTGATGCCAGATCAGCTGACCAAACTCACATTTGTTAGAGACAGCATGGTTTTGATTGTGACCAGCTGGCTTTACAGTACAAGAAGATTTCTTGCTCTCTGTCCACCACAACAACACCACCCTGAACCAAAAGCCCATCTGGGCCAAGCCTAAGGCCAATTCCTTTTGAACATGGTAAAAAAACCTGTTTTCATTTAAGATTCACAGCTATGCAACTTCCTTTGCAAACTTAGTGAAGTTTGTGGAATGAAACCAGTAGAAAGCCAGGCTAAATATGCTTAACTAACTGGTATTTTCATAATACATCTGCTTTTCCAATGGTGAGAGCCTTCATGTGTATTAAAAAGCTAGAATATACCTCATTTTTACAGCCTGGAAATGCTCACTGAATTGGGGTGAAGGTCTGGGGGCTGAAGGTGGTGTTTTTCTCCTTTCTATCTCCTGGAGAACTCTGAAAACATCCCTTCCTTTCCCCCACCCCTTTTTCTCCACGTGTCAAGCCTTTGTTTTCTGAGCTACTGAAAAGGAAAAAATGAGAAGTTTTGTTTCTCTTTGGGGACTGTTTGTTCCAGTTTCATCCTCTGGTTTTACTTTTAGTTTTGAGGGAGGATGGGGTGGTTTGTTTGGTTTTTTTTTCCAAGCCTGTAAGGCAATACATTGGTAACCTCCTGTCCCTGATAAGCTGTTGGGAACAAGGGAAAGTTGATGATGTCTCAGGAGTTTTTCCTGCCAGCAGCAGGAAATCACTGAAGAGGCTGTCTAATGTTCCATCTCCTGACCTTACTCATGTAAACAGGATTTGGAGGAAGCAACAGCATGTGCTGTAATCTGGAAATCAGAATGTCTGCTCTGCCTGGGAGATGTTTGCTATTCTTTCTCTTCCAGTGGCTGGTTACCACTGAAAATGTGTTTATTGGCCATTTACAGTAGGATTCCTACAAAGTTAAGACTGTATTAATAGAAAGGGGAAAGGTAAGGATTGTTCCTGTTTGGAGCAAAAGGAACACACTGTGGTTTAAAATAGAAAGGGACCAGATAAATCCCCACATGTATTGCAGCTTGTAAAATAAGTGAAAGAATGCGTGTGGATGTGCAACTTCAATTTCCCAAGGTAAGGTGCTACAGTTTATCTGCCCTGCTGTTATATCAGTTATCTCAGCAGCATTTGTACTCTCAATTTATTCTGTATACCTTGTTTTCTTGTCAGGGTTTAGATACATTTGACATAAATACTAATTTTTCCATCTTTGAGTAAAAAAACAAAAATAAGTTCTAAAAAATACCCCAAATGTTTAGCAAAGACAGCAAGTGTGAATGCAAAACTTGCATCCATTCTTCCATCTCTGAGCTTGGAGGTTTACACAGCTCTTCTTCCTCATGGGAACTGATTTGGGAAAGATCTCAGAGTAATGTGGCTTTACACAACTCCAGAATCCTGTAGGAAGAGGATGACAGAGGAAATTTTATCTTAAAGGCTAAAAAGCCTGCATATTTTCCTTGCCATGCAACTTCAAATTTATTCTGATTTATGACCTTTCCTGGCTCCAGCCTTATATGGATGTAAACACCAAGTGTCTACAGTGAGGTTAAGGGGAGGGGAAAGGGAAGAAAGAATAGGAATTTTATACATAGATCATCTCCTCTGGGGCCCAAGTCTAATTCAGAAGGGGAGAGCCATGGATGCTTAAGCTCTGACCACTGCATGATATTCATATATTTGAAGCTGAGGGGAGCCTGGCACAGGCTGCCCAGGGAGGGGGTTGAGTCCCCAGCCCTGGGGGTGTTTAAGGGGTGTTTGGCTGTGGGTTTGAGGGCCATGGTTTGGGGTGAACTGTGCAGAGCAGGCTGATGGTTGGACTGGGTGATCCCAAGGGGCTTTTCCACCCTGAATGATTCTCTAAGTGGTGCTTAAATGCAATGGAAAATAAAATGAGAAATGAAAAATTTCCCAGGAAAAAGAATGTCGTAAGGCAATGACTAATTGCAGGTGAAGGATAAAACCTGCCTGGAAGACTTCTGTGCTTACTGTATTTGCTTGTATGTGAGCTTTTTTTTCACAGGATCCTTTGAGTAGACTTGAATACGAACTGCAGCCAGAAAATACAATGTTTTGATCTGGTCTGGCAGTTCTCAGGTTCCCATGTTCTTTGCTGGCATGGTAATGAACCTTAGATGCCAAATAAACCTGTTTGCCACTTCTCTAAGGTACATAAAGATTGAAGAGATACTCTTTTGCTGAGACAAATTTAAATGTAGGAGGCTGACAAAAATAGTTCTTTGTGTGGTAAAGCATAGTATGGTCTAGGAGAAAAGCCTGCAGCTGTTGGGAATTTCTGCTGCTGACTAGAGGAACTGGGAACCTAACTTCCAGTTCCAGCTTTTCCTCCCTCTTGGCACTGCACAATATCAGGTAACCAAAAAAACAAGTTAAAATCCAATGAACCAGTTGATGGTGTAATGATATTTGCCATAATATATATTGTTTTACATCATGCAGCTTACTATTTTTTTCCCTAATGGTAAGTGAACAGAAGTAGGTGCATGGTGGAGACATTACTTTGGTTCTACATTGTACTCCCTTAAATCACCATCTCAAATTAATTAGTTCAGTAAGTACTGTGTCTTGACATCAAAGTAAGGCACAGTGGAACCCCTGAGAGGTGTGCATGAATGCTTCTTCAGAAGACACTCTGCCATTTCATTACTGAAATGGAAAATTATTTTCTTTTTTTTTTCTGTTGTTCTCTGTCAGCTTTTAAATCTCATTAGAACAAAAATACAGTTCTGATGTGAGAGACAAATTTGAGGATGACATGTGTCATAACTGTCTTTTATTGTGCCTGAAATCTGCTTCCAGTTGAGGGCAATTAATATTGCATTGTATTAACAATCATTGACACTGACTTGGTAATAAGCAGCAAGGGAAATCCAGACTATTTAAATACCATTAAGACTGGGGGAGAAAGAAAGGAAAAAAAAAATAAAAAATTTATGAAACTTCAGGTTTATTTATTTATTTATTAAGTGGATTATAATTTGTGCTTCAGTATTTGGGACCAAAAAAGAAAATCTGAAGTAAGCACTTGTGTAGTATCAAGACTACTGCAAGTAGTAGTATGAAAACTACATTTCAGTTCACAGCACAGCGAGAAAGCCCTTGCCAGTTACAAATAGAAGTTTGATATTTGGATTATAATTGGAGATTGCTATGTGTTCTGTTCTACGTTAACGAAAGGTATTTCTATACTTGCTGCTAAAAGGAATAGCATTTGAAAGGAATAATTAATAAGGGGTGAACAAAGAAAGTGTCAAAGACATGAAAACCAGGGAAAGAGGTGGGAATTAGGCTTTTCACTTTTTTTTCCTATTGGTAATCAAAGTTACACAAGACTACTAACACAATTGCTTGTGAAGAACAGTACTAGTAGAAAAGTAAAGATTATTTCTGTCAACTTCTTTTAAAAGGATTTAAAACTTAAGTATCTCCTAAATAATGCAAAATACTAAAGCAAGGAAAGTTTGAGACAAACCTTGGTGAAATTTCTCTATTTCCATATTTAACATCTCTGAACAGGTCCGGTGTGGACCACCTAAATACAATTATTCTGAGTTTTTCAGTCCAGTTCTCAACTGAGGAATACTGTTTGCATAGCTCTTTTTATTTCATCTTTGTTCCATCTTTATCTAAGCCTGTAGACCTTTGATTCACATCTGCCAGGTTCATGACTCTCCAGCATCCAAAAGTCCTGGGGCTCACAGATTCCATAACTTCATCCTGAGCCTGATCAGACAGCTTGCCCTGGAGCAGGGACTCCGTTCCTTTTCTCAGGGAACTTTGAAATGAGTGGTATTTGTTCTGAGCTGGAAAGAAGAGTCTAGTTAACCACAGGCATCCACCTTGGATCCCAGGACTGGGAATTTATCCAGTGGGCTTGACTCACTGTCCTGATTTACACCTGCGAATTTCTGTGCTATTAATTTCCATCTGTGTGTTTGTTTTCACCCGTGCAGGGTGGCTATGAAATGCCACCATTCTGGTTTGGTAGCAGTTCAGTTTTTCCTTGTGCAAATCTACCTGGGGGGTAAGGCTATGGAGGAGCAGACGTGGTGTGTTTAATAATAGAGTTGTCCTAAATAACGTCCTAATTTCAGCACTCTGTAATTATTGCCTAAAAGTCGAGCAGATGGAAAGTACTTCAAACACACAAACTTGCTCCTACCAAAATGTTGGAATGTCACACATTATGACTTGAAAACAAAACAACAAACCCAACGAAAATTGCAACATGCCGAAGATACATTTGTATTTTCAGATCAACAGAGCAAAACTTCCTTACTGGAAAATGACCCTGCTAAACGTCTGCAATCTTGTCAACACTCTCACCAACCAAGCAGGGGAAACAGTAGAGGCAGATGAAGAGGATCTCATCTCGGGAAGACAATTCCCTGCTACCCTGGATGGTTTCAGCTTGGAAGCGATGCTGACAGTCTATCAGCTCCAGAAAGTTTGCCACAGCAGAGCCTTCCAGCACTGGGAGGTAAAACAGTCTGTCAGCAGTGTGTGTTGCAGCTGCTACTCTACTCTCAGGATCTGCTCGTAGTGATGTTTGCAGATCCATGCGACCCCTGTGATATTATCTGAGATTTCATCCCCTTTTTGGATATTTTCCAATACTTCTAATACGCCTCTTATTGAAACTGTTGTGAATTCATGTAATTTCTGATGGGCTAAGTATTTTTTT
>JANHGL010021915.1:37188-83212 GCA_024611195.1 Ceyx melanurus | reverse complement strand
CCAGGCTAAAGAGCCCCAGCTCTCTCAGCCTCTCCTCAGCAGGGAGATCTCCACTCCCTTCAGCATCTTGGTGCCCTATGCTGGACTCCAGTAAATCTCTGTCTTTCCTGAATTGGGGTGCCCAAAACTCACTTTGAGATTAGTGTGGGAGCAAGAAATAACCACTGGATAACAGCAGCATTGTGACTCCTTTAGCCAGCCACAGCCTTCTCTGCCTGCTCCATAGGGTCTTTCAAATAATAAATATGCTTTAGAATAAATTAGACAGATATGGAAACAGAGTAGTGGTTTACAAGGAGCTAGGCTGTTTCAGCCTTCCTGTGGCAGCATGTGTTCTTCCTTACTGGTATTTTGACTACAGTTCTTCCATTTGTTTGTTGTTTTTTTTTTAACCAAATTTCTCCCAGGAGAGGCTGGATTTCTTCTGATTGATCTTAGCTTTACAAAACCAGCTCCTGCTGCTGCTGCTGCCATTGCTTTGATGAACCAGTCTTTCACAGGTTTGTTTTTTTTTTTACCTTTGAAAGTGATTCTTTTGTCCATTTGCAACAAATGCCTGCTTTTCCTTCCATGTGCAATGTACTGATCCTAGTTTGATGTTTGGTGTTTTGGGTTTTTTTTCCCCTGAAATGTGATCCTGGTTTGTAATCAACCCTTCTAGTTTCCTCTCCCCTGTTTATAAATGAGTTTCAATTCCTAACAATCAACAAAGCCATGCTATGAAGAGGTGCCTCAGATAGCAAATTCTTGTCCTTTTTCCAGCTCCTAAAATGTTCATAACACAGGTAGAAGCTTCTCCTGTGAGGGTGCTGCTGAACAGCATTCCCCCACTGCTCTGGCTTCTGCAGACCATGTGAGACCTCTGCTGTCAATGATTTATGGTAGATGCTGCTTTGTAAAGGATGCTCCCAAGTAGGTGGGATGTGTTTTTGCCCTGTGGTTTAATATGCACGTGGAATACCCAGTTAATGGTTGTGCATCTGTGAATATAGCTTCCTGGTGAGGTTTGCTTGGAATGTTTCTATGGTTTGTACTCACAGAATATAATGACTGGCATGAAAGTAGTTCTGTTTTGAGGAGAGAGTGGCTGTGCTGCAAAGCTGTTGTGCACTGTGGTCTTGTGCTTAGTTGCCTTGTGGCTGTAGGACTTGGCTGATACTTGCAAAGCTTGTGTGTTGTTGGGTCAAGCCCTTAGCCACAAGTTGTCCTTAGTTGTGGTAAAATCCCCCCAAACTGGGGTGAAAGGATGCAGCACATCACTGAAGAGGAATGCTAAGCTGCTCTTTGTTGGGTTTAGCTTTCTGCTGTGGATATCTAAGGCAAGTTCATTTTGAAGTAGAAAGCTGACTGGCTATTTTGCATCATCTCACCCAGGAAAAGCACTTATTTATTTTTTTTTTTTAGGAAGCCAATTCCTGCAAATCATTGATTTTGTGCCTGTCCTTCCCCACACCCTTGCTTCTCTAATTCTGCTGAGACTGTTCTTTCACTGAGGAAAACTGGGAAGCAAGTGGAAAGGTGCTGTGTCTGGGACATCTAAATGCATTTGGTTGCTGACTGCAGGATGAGGATGCCAGCACTGATGGGCTCCTGGCAGTGCATCTCACTTCTATCTTTGGAAAGCCCCTTTTGTTTTGATGGGTCTTTTTTAACTGTTGGACTTTCCTCAAAGTGAGGTTCTCAGTGTGTACTGACTCTTGTTTAATTGGGTGAGATACAAATTGGCAGCCCACTGAACACTGTAAATAACTGGTGGCACAGCTTCATTTGTGGCATCCTGGCTGCAATGCTGTTAGCAGAGCATAAATGTGTTCCCCTGCATTAGTGGAACAGAGGATTTCCAGTGGGTCCAGCACGAGTGTTGGGATTTTATTAATTCTAATAGTAAGGCAGTTAGATTGGGTTCTGGTTCCAGGACATGTCTGTCCCCACTACCACTTGCACTGCTGTTGCACAGATGGTCCTGGACAAGAGTGCTGCCTGGGCAGCTGGGAGTAAAACCCAATGCTGTTGATATCCCTGCCACCAGACTTTTATTCTTACCCTTCACACTTTGGAAAGTAAAGACACAGGGTGTGATTTCTCCAGCATGATGAGCTATGGACTGTAACAGGAGCATCCTTTCCAGGGGACTGCTGATGGATGAATACATTTCAGACACACTATGTGCTGCTTTCTTTGTCAGAATCAAGAATATTTAGAGCTGTAGAATCAAGAATATTTAGAGCTGTAGTACCTAGAGGAAACTAAGATGTGTTTGTTTCCATTCCATCATCAGGTTTACTTTATTTCTGTCAGACATACCTGGTTTGCATTTTAACAGATGCATCAGGGATAATTTTTCCTCTTGAGTACTGCTGGTGGTGGGATGTGACACCTATAGATCAGCTGTCTATGGAGCTATAGTTTCACCCATACTGTATTAGTTTCTTATCTTATTCCTTCTCCACCCTTTTAAAATTATTTTGCTTTTAAGTGCATTTCCAAGCTGTAGAAAGTTACTTTCAGAAACTCTCAACCTTCATCACAGAGAACACATTTTTTCTGCATTCTCTATCAATATTTAGTCTGTAATTCATTATTCTGGTACCACTTAAGTTATCAAACATTTATGGGTTGCTTAAATGTCTTAATGCTATGAATTCAGTGTACCTGTCAATGCATCAGATCTGTTCCTCATGCCTAATGTATTTCTCTGTCTTTCTCACATGCTGTATAAATTCTTTCAGTGATTAACAGTGTCTGCCTACAATTGTGTTGGAGTATCTTGAGAAAAAGGCAGCTAAAATTCAAAGCAGGACAAGAAAATCTTTATATGGAACTTGAAAATGCTGTAAAATTATAGCCAAAAAGATCCAGCACCTCTGTTTCAAAAGCAGCTCTTTTTCCCTCCTCTGTGAGTGGTAAATGATCTGTATTAAAATAGTTTAGGTGAGCATCAAAGCACATCTATATATAAGCAGCACAGAGACAGAAATAGAGCAAGAGAGTCCAAAATGATTTTGTGAAGCAGCTTGGAGCCTTCTAACTTAAGATATGTGTTCTGAATCATTGTTCAGAAAAAGAAGCCTTTGTCCATGTGAACAGCTTGAGACAGGCTTTAAAAGGAAAAGGTGACATGAAGTCTGTTGCTTGAATGCTTGGGTTTGCCCTGTGATGAGGACATTATCTTTTGGGATCACCTCTGCTGCCATCCTCTCAGTCTCCCTTTTTCCTGTGATGCTTCCTTGGAAGTTGGCCAAGACAGTTTCAAACTGGGAAGTGATATAAAGCCAATGAGCAGTATTTCACAGTATAGAAAATATTTACTCTCTTCTGTCAGTCCTCTTCTTCCTTTTCCTTAATCTCTGAACATCTCCATGCATAATCTTGCCTATAATTATAACCAGGCTGGAACTTAGAGTGTGCTACCTCTAATTAATAAGTAATATTTATTTGTTCACATGACTTTCATTCTCTTTCATGAACGTTAAAAATGCATTTTTATCTGCCATTGTTTGGAGTCAAGAATGTACTGTCTATTTAGAAACACAAACAAAACCTTTTCCTATTTGGGGGAAAAATAAATCCCAACCACAACCTGTGTTCAAGACTTCTCAAGTATTTAAGCAAAAGTAGTAATTGTCTTTAAGGAGTTAAACTTCTGGACTTTTAACTGAGAATCACACAACCTTTTTGAGTAGCTATAAAAAGGAAAGATCTGGTTATGTGTGTCCAATTTGCAATTCAGCTCTGGGATGTCTGTTTTGCTAAGCTGCAGCCAGGGAGTGGCTGGAAACTTAGAACATGGGTGACTTTGCCCTGTGCCCTTCCCCTGCCCCTTTGCTCATCCTGTGTGCTGAGCTCCTGAAATGCTGTGTCTGGGCATGGAAATAAGTAATGAGATGGAAATAAGTAATTCTGGCAGCCCAGGGATTGTATGATCAGCTTTCTTAAAGGCTCAAGGGACCCAAGAGGGACGTGTGTTTTACACTGTTGTAAGAGAATGGAGATGAGCCTTCAAAGTTGTCTTGTGCAGGCAGACATGGACAACCAAGAAGTTTGAGATGAACACCAGGGTTTTTGTGTGCTGATGGATATCCAGGTGTTTTTTTGGAATATGCTGGTTAAATAAAAAAAAAAAAAAGGCAAAATCATAGAATTATAGAATGACTTGATTTGGAAAGGACCTTAAAGATCACCTTGTTCCAACCCCCTGTGCCATGGGCAGGGTCAACTCCCACTGATATTCAAAGCCCTATCCAACCCAGTCTTGACCACTTTCATGGAGGGGCCATGCACAGCTTTTCTGGGCAACCTGTTCAAGTGTCTCACCACACTCATGGTGAAGAATTTCTTCCTTATATCTAGTCTAAATACCTTCTTTCATAGAATCATAGAATGATTTGGCTGGAAGAGACCTTCAAGATCATCAAGTCAGTTTAAAGCCATTATCCCTTGTCCTATCAGTACATGCCCTTGTGAAAAATACCTCTTCAGATTTCTTGTAGGTCCTTGTTAAGTACTGTGAGTCTGCAGTAAGGTCTCCTGGGAGCCTTCTCCAGGCTGAACACCCCCAACTCTCTCAGCCTGGCCTCACAGGAGAGGTGTTCCAGCACATTGATCGTCTTTGTTGCCCTTCTCTGGATCTGCTTCATCAGGATTCTGACTTTCTTAGGCTGCAGATGTCAGAGCTGGATGAAATACACCAGCTGGGTCTCACAAGAGTGGGGTAGAGGGGGAGAAGAACCTCCCTTGACCTACTGGTCACTCTCAGGAGACACTTGACTTTCTGGGCTGCAAGCACATATTGCCAGGTCATGTTGAGCTTCTTGTCAACCAGAATGATCAGCCTACCTCATAGCTTTATCCAGTTCACCTTTTGAATTCTAATTCACACCATTTAGAAAGATTATTAGCAAAATAATTCTTATTAGCAAAGCAAGATAACTAGAGGATAACTGACTATAAACTCAAAGATGCAACCCACTACCATGCAGGGTTGTGCAGAGCAGGTTGTAAATCAGAAAATGCCTCAACAAGTGGCTTCATCTCCTGCTCTGAGTAGATAAAAGGAGTATAATAGGGAGCAGGTATTACTTATGCCAACTTTATATATACTTGACGATGATGCTTCTTTTAGAAATGTTTCCTTCTCCAAAGAGCCAAATAAGAACTGTCATCCTGAAAATAATGACTGATTAAGAAACTGTAACATGGAAAAGCTAGGAGAGGGAACAGCATGTGGCCCTTATAAAGGGCTGTAGCAACTGTCCAGAACAAAACAGCTGGACTCAGTTCCTGGAGATATCTTTAAAAATTCAAATGTGAAGTAACCCAAGAGGAGCTGATTGTACATCTGTGTAGATTTGATGGTTCAGTCTGGTTTTGCCCAGTATCCAACACCTTCCAACCAACACTTTGTGGGAGCTTCAGTAAGAAAAGTACATTCTAATTGCATATTAGTTAAAAATGTAGAATTTCTCATTAAAAGTGTATTTGGCCAAATTGTAAAGGTTTTTTTCCTTTTCTTCCATGACTAGTTTTGTTTAGACCTGTTTTGCAACAGAGCCAGTAAAGCCATGTTTTTTTTACTTCAGAAAGTGTAGGAAGTACTGCAGGTTAAGTGCCAAGGCTGGATATATTTTATTAACACCACCATGGGGGAAGCCTGATTCTGATTTATTTGCAGAAATTTCACAATTTAGCAGTACTGTCTGGCAGATTTCCTCTTGATTTTCAAATTCCTGGATATTAGGATTGGTCTGAGTAGAATGATTTGTTTGAATGTGAACTTCAACTACAGATTAACTTTTTTGAGATCCCAATGGACACACTTAAATGTTTAAGAAGAAAGCTGTTGTTACTGATCAATGTAGTTTTTTAATTCACATATCTGTTCTAAATAGAACTTTTCCAAAAGCTTCTATCTAAATTTAAATGGACTGTTTATAGCAACCAGCCAGTAATACAATATACTGAGCAAAATGAGCTAAGCATGTGAAACAAACAGAGTTATTAAGCCATGAATAAATCATTGGTTCAAATCAACTTGCACTTACAATAGTGCCCATTTAAAGAAAATGTACCATGTAATTTAAAGAGTTTGAGTATTAATAATAATAATTACAATCTTAATCACCAGGAGGCAATGTTTCTTTCCCTTGCAGCTGAGAAAACCGTAGTAATGCAGGATTTATATTTCTCTAGATGTAAGCCTCTAATTCTTCATTGCAGTCATATCAGACACGTGCTGTTGTGTGGGATTGTTCCCCTCTGCTGAATGAGGCAAGTCAAAGAAAGATTACAAATTTGGCTTTGTATACTGTTTTAGGAAGAGAATGGCTTTGACTCTTAATTTCTTTTCTGTGGGGAATTGACATGTCCAGATTTGGGTTTTGGTGTTTGGGATTGGAACAAAAAGTCAAAATTCCCTGTGGACTGAGGAAGGTTGATTCCAGCTTGTAAGAACACTTTGTTACTGCTGAAGCATGAAAACATATAACTGTGCATATAAGGTAAAAGGCAATGTTTGCATACAGATAGTGGAGATGAAGTAATCTGAAACAGGTTTATCAGGTTTATTTATTATAGTAATTTGCTAATGAAAACTGTTCAAATATCAGCACGTTTCCCATTAAGGTTTTAGCTTTTGGTGCATCAGTGTTCTCTTCGCTTGATAGAGAACACCTCCTGTGAGAAAACATGTTCCTAACAGTTCTGCACAGTTGGAAGGAAGACCCAGAACCTCTGGGTATTCAGCCCCCAGCTCTGCCCATGGGGTCACAGCTCCTACAGCCTGTAGGGAGTCATGCCTTGAAGGTACAAAGCTCACCTGTGGAGGAGCAGCTGGGTGGGATGTGGCTGGAAACTCAGAGGTTACTTTTTTTTCCCCCCTTGTATGATGTCCTGAACAATTAATAATTCTATAAATTGTGGAGGCTTTGCTTTAGACAAAAAGTACATCTTATCTGGGTAATGAGGATGTTCTTCAAGTCTAGGTGGCTTCTTCCACCAGTTGTGCTGTTTGTCACCTGTGGGATCCTCATGCATGGCACAGTTTTCACTTGGACAGCATGGCTATGGCTTGCTTGAAGATCTCTCAGCTGGGAAGTTAGGCTTAAATGATGCAGGCAGATCATGGAGGAGGCTTGAAATATGTGTCAGATTTGTGAGTGTGCATTTTCTGTTAATATCTCCTGAATGTTTTCTAGGCACTGCTCAAGCATGGGCTCCTATAGCATCAGCTCATGCCATTCAGTCTCTTCCCTCCCTGACTGGCCTCAGTCATTGCTTTCTGGCATGTTTTCTTCTTCAGCTAGGTAACTGGTTAAGTGAAAGCTTTGTGCTATCTATCTTACAAGATTTTCTTACAGATTCACTGTAGCAGAGTTTAAAAATGAACTCTCATTAAAATTACATAGGACTCTGTTGTGCTTAGCTGTGTGTCAGGGAAGAGAGCTCCCTTAAGGCACACAATCTCCCTGTTGCCCAATACACATCTCCTTGAACTTTATTGAAGCAGCTCCTTCTGCCAGCTGTTGGCAATGGGGCATGGGACCAGATGACCCTTGGGTCTGCTTTGATGTGGCTGTTCCCATGCTGAGAACTTTCATCAATCTTTTGGTCTCCATGAGGTATGAGGAAGCATTACCTAACAGACCTCTGTGGAGAAATTAAATGTGATAAATATTGATCTTATTTACATGTCTTTTGCTTCCAGTGGCACTCAGAAGGTCTAAGATATTCTTTACATAGAGAGCTGAAAACACAGGGAACTGAAACATCTGAAAAACAATGGAAATGTAAGTTCTCTGCAACGTGTCCAGGACACCATATATTGCAAACCCTTGCCTTAGTGCTCTATGTCATTGCTGTTATTTATTATATTGGAAATAACTATTTGAATTCACCTGTTGCATATGTATATAAATATGCTCCCAGACAAGAGGGAAAATTTAAAGTTACTTTATGCAGTTTTATTTTTTATGTTACTTGATGCTCTTTATCCTCTTAAAAATTGAAACCAGAACAGTTAATGCCTTGAGGTAGGATGAGACAGTTTGAAGAATAGAAAAGCACCAGAAACAACTTCTCATTTTGCAACATTGCCTACAAACCCCTGTTAAATAACATCCTTCAAAACAATTTTCTAACGATGCTCCTGAAGCTGTTACCACAGAAGCAGTGAGAACATTCACTTTTGCTTCAGTACATGGGAATAAGCTCTGTTAACAATGTCCCAAGCAGCAGGAAAAAAGGGAAAGAGGGGATTTACCTTTGAGTCTTATCAGTAGTGAGAAGGGAATTACCAAGTGAGTGGATTTACCTGCAGCAACATCAGGTGTGCTATCACACTTGCTTTTCTTTGTCCTTTGCTGAAAAAGAGAAGCAAGCACCAAGGAGGTGGGGTAGAAAGGAGAAGAGAGGAATAGTAAGAACATGAAGGATTTCCTAGGCTGTGAGATGTAGATTTATGGGTCTCATAATGGGACTCATGTTTGCAAATGTTTTTCGCCTTGTCCTAGTGAGAAGCAGTAGTTTGATTCTGTTCCCTTTAAAAGAAGGACCATTTATCCTCTCAGCTTGGATGATATTTCAAAATCTCCACAGCCTTTCAGTGCCTCAACAGTCTCTTGTGAAGATAAAGTGTGCTTGTTGTTGTTTTTTTCCCAGATGAGGTTCTGTGGTGTGCTCCACTCAGGCCTCTGTGACTGTGTATCTCAGGAAAATGAGTGTAGATGGATAATAATTTGCATGATATTGTGTGCTAGAGTCAAAATCTATGTAATTATCTAAAAGACCCCATGAGCTACAGAGTTGAAGACATTTGTGGCTTCTAGCCTGGACTTTATCTGATATTGCTAAAGTCTGGATTCTCTTTTGCCCTGCATTAGGGATTAGAAGAGTACTTGAATGATTTGTAATGAACATTATTCATAATTATAGGCAAGTAATTTTCTTGAGCTTTTGAATTCATGTCCTCTCAATGTTTGTGTGACTGTTGCAGCAGCTGCAAATATTTATGTAAACACAAGACCACATCTATGGAAAGAAATCTGCAAATGATCAGAAGATTTAGATGCACACTGAAGCAGGGCTTTCCTTCTCTGTACTTTAAAATATGCCAGCAGAACTCTTACCTTCCAAGGCATTTTTACTTCTCTTTGTAATACACAGAAGAGGCAGTTTTGCCTTCCTCTACAACAAAACCCTTCAGGTGCATAATATAGTTGGATTAATCAATATCATATTCTTAAGTCATTTGCAGGTTGCAGGAGAATGTGAGGGAGGGTAAATATTTAGAGTAGATAAAGTTACTCTCCTAGCCTGAAGCCAGTGGGAGTGTGATTTGAACACCCATGAACATTTCATAGGGTGCACTGGGATGAGGTAAGGCACAAAACATCTTTTTCATCATGTGCCCAAAGGAGGTGGACCCGACACTTCCAAGAAACAGCAACCTTGGGGTTGTTGTCAGAAGCCTTGTTCCCACGCTGGCCCTAGCGTGCTGCCCTGGCTGGAGCTGCATGTTGTGAACAGAGCATTTTCCTTTCCATCTTTGCCTGTGGGGAAATGAAGTAGCATCTGTTTCAAGACCTGCTACTTCTCTTTGCAGAGGTCCCACTGATTTCAGTGAGAACTGGCTTTGGCTTCCTATGACACGGAAATCTGAGGGGAAAACCATCTGTGAATCCTAGCTTAAGTGGGTGATGTGAAATGCAGATGTGTCAGTCTGCCTTGTCCTGATGTCCACTGAGCTTTCTGCCACTGCTGACATGGGTCTTGTGTTGAAAGTGTCAGAAATAGAAAGCAAGCTGCACTTTTTAGGTCCCTGGAGGGAGCGTGCAGTGCCCTGACTCCAACATATCCAGCATTCCCCATCTTTGTTCCCTTTGTCACTCATAACCTGTCTCCTGGTTTTGCTCTTCCTTCAACCCAATCCTATATGCAAACAATGAGGGGAGAAAGTGGAGATTGTTTTCCTTCTTCCAGCTCTGCAGGCTGGAGTTATCCCAGGAGAGCAGGAGCATCATGCTCATGCTGTCATGTCCATCACAGCATGAATTTGAGGGTGGCCTCTGGATTTAAAATGAGCTACCAGCAGTTCTAAGCATTATCCTGCATGTCTTGCTCCTGATTTTTCTCTGTTCACTGAATTCAGCCTCAGGTTAGAGAGGGAATTGTCCTACTGGCTCTGCAGCAGGAAGGCAGTACAGTAGGAGACACATTACTCAGCAGTTCCCATGGCCTTCATTGGTGATGCCAGCCATACAGTCACATTTGTGAGTACCATGAGAGTAGGAAATCCACGCAGTTTTGTTGCTGCAGGTGTGTGGGACATCCTAGCAATAGTGTTTTCCTCAGGCTTCTTCTCACCTGAAACCCTTATGTTGTCTTCCAGTTATTCTCGTGTCCTGCTCTAATTCATCTCCCAAGAATGAAAAAGTTAAAAATTGCCAATAAGAGTTTTACAGGTAACCTATTTTTACTTTTTCCTGCAGGCAAAGCTCAAAGGTCAAGAGGAAAGATGACTCAAACTGCAGTTCTGCCTGAGTGAGATTCTTTGATGTTCAGGCTCCAGCCAATTCTTTAGCCAAATTTTCTCTCTCAGCCTTCATTTCAGAATATGACCATTTAATATGGGAAGAAAATATGACCTTCAGTTCTTACTCTAAGGTTATATACCCTGTTGGCTTTCAAACCTGCAGGACTTTTGAAATGTTGAGATGCAAGTGTTTGTGTTTCCTTCTAGATTGAGGGCAATGGCAGGACTACATATCCTCAAATGAATAAATGCAAGGTGGTGATGGTTCCCAGTAGAAACTTTTGTTGGTGAAAAATGAAGTAATCCATTTCCTACTTGAGTTTTGAAAAAAAAAAAAAAGAAAGAAAATCTATGATGTTATGAGGAAGAGTAAGACAGTCATTTTGACAAGATTTCCCTGTAAAACTTTCTTGGACAAAAAACAAACTTCACTTTTACCAGGAAAGTACAAGAGCTTGAAATCACATCCAAATGTTCTGCTTTCATTTTGTTAATTCAGAAGTTTCTTCTTGGTTGATGCACTCGAAGTTACGTTTTCTAAGTACTGAAGAACAAACTGTGTAGTAGCAGGAGCCAAATGCTCTTGTTCCAAACAAAAGGTTTGTACAACCTGTGTGCTGGAGTGTGCCAGGCAGCTAGAAAGCGTGCAAGAAAAGAGCAGTGAGGCTCCAGATGTGACACTTTGCCAATCCTCCCATTTTCAGGTTTTTTAAATTACAAAGTTTCTCTTGTTTCTTGGATGGAACAGCACAGATCAAGATCCAACAAGCAGTCTGCCTTCAATGGCCTGATAAATTGTTCTTAATTTTCTGGAATAGGTTAATTTCATTTAGGTAAAGGATAGCAAAAAAAAGCAGGCTTTTTCGAGGCATTGCCAAGTAAGAAGATTAAGTCAGCATCAAATCCATTAGTGAACCAATTTATCTGTGTTGGCTAACACCATTTCAGCCTTTGTCTTGCCTTTTTTTTTTTTTTCCTTGGGTGGCAATTTAGGTAATCTTGCTGCTGTATTGCAGTGTTACATGATGGTTGCTCTGCTTAAAACTAGGTTTACTGCCCTTTTAATATTTTTTTTTAAGAAGATTTAGTTCAGTTTTATTTTTTCATGGTAACTTTGATTCCTGCAAAAGTACCATTTCTTTGAACTCTTTGAAAACAGATGGGATTTAATTTCTGGGAATATGCATTCCTTATTGTTGTAGGATACTGTAGAAGAAGCTGCCCCCATACATTACACATGTATGTCTGTCCATTATCAGTGTCTGCTTGTTGCTGTCCCAACAGTCCTTTTTTTTTCATTTTATTCCTGTTGACTGGAGGATTGGAGCCTCGTGATCAGAGGTTCTGGTATCAGTTGAAGTCTAACCTCTGATGGAGTCTTTTTCCATCTTTGGGTTATTTATAACATGTCTTTGTGGATTCTTTGCTAGTTTCCTCATTATGAACTCGACTGAAACTCATCCCTCTGTGGTTTCATAACAACTGAATTACCTGTTTTCCTGGATAACTTGAGGTCACCCTATACATTTTAATGAGTACAGTCACTCACAATACCCCTGCTCTGCTAGGGACCATTGTGTAGAAACATGTTTTGTTGGGTTTCTTTTGTTTGTTTGCTTGTTTTTTTCAAATGAGTCATCCAATCTTCTATAAAATGTGTATGAAGTTGGCTATTAGGAGTAAAAATTACTGGGGATAGGCAGGCAGTGTGAACAAAAGGGGGGTTGGACTAGATGATCTTCTAGGTCCCTTCCAACCCCTAATATCTATGAAAAGGACTTAATTTCTCCAGAAAACTGGGTCAAAAATGAAGATGAGCAGCACTGATACTCTGAAGCTTATACCTACAAGGGAGAAGTGTATTCATGTCCAGCTGGTGTTTGTAGGTCCTTTTGCTGTGAAAGCCATCTTCATATATTGGGAATATAGTGGTTTATATAGTAAACTTAATGTCTACCTCATAAAACAGCCTTTTGGGGGGACAGTCAGGGTGGTTGTGTGGAGGTTCAGAATGATTTAGCTCCTTAAGCCTGTGAGAAAAGCTTGTTGGTGTCTGGAGTCTCCAAGGCATGCATCTTTGTTCTTGATATTTGCCTGCCTCCCGAGGAGGAAGGCGACAGCCCTGGTTTATGTGATTCTATGATTACTGGAATTGACTTGCTGGAAGCTGACATTGTTCTAAATGCTACTATTATCCCAGAAGAGCCTCTGTATATTCTTCAGCCCATGCCTGTCCTTCAGGCAGTCTGAGAAACTTGTAGCATTTACCATAACAATGATTTGCAGTGTCCTGTCTTCCTTAATTACAAGACCATCTGAAGATTGTGCAGAAAGTGCTGATAAAGAAACCCAGATAATAAAATGGAGCAAAGAGAATGGATGTCTTCCTGTCAAAGAACACTCCAAGCTCCACAGCACAGCTGTAGCTGCTCCCAGTGAAAAGGCTTCTTTGCAGGACACTTCAGCAGGTATCACTTCTGTGGAGCCACATCACTTTTGAAACTCTACCACAGGGGTTTAAATATTCCCACATAGGGCCCAGGGACAAGGTTCTGCTGCGTGTTACCAGGAGGCACAGGGGGCATTTTGTTCTTTCACTGAAAATTTCATTGCTTTTGTTTGTCATACTTCAGTGTCCTCCTCATGCTTCTTTCCTGAGTGGATGTTGCAGTCATATACTAACATGATACAGCTGCTGGTTGTTTTAGCTGCTTTGGTCTTCTGAAGCTTCAGGTTATGCAGTGCTCTTTATGGCCAGGGTTACAAAGCCATGCTGTTGTACATACATGACAAAACTCTTTTTCCTGGTACGTGAGCACGTGTTCGGTTTTGGGAAGCCAAGAGGTATGTGTGAGTTTTGTTAAGTGAGATGCACTGGGAGATGTGCAAGCAGCAGGACCCTGAAGAGGAAACCAAGGCCAGACCTCAGTTCCCAAGGCCATGGCCTCTGGGAAAAAGGAATTAGCTTTGGGCTCCAGTTACAAAGCGGAAATTGTCTGCGGGCTGTGTGTGACCATTTCTGTTCCAAAACAGGCATAAATTCAACAAGCAACACTCACAGTTTACGCATGAGCGACATCACTGCTTTCTGAGATGCTGACCTGCAAGGCCATAGGCAGCTTCTGGCCTGAGCCAGAAGGACAACAACGTGTTTATTCTCATACAGTGTGATTTACAATGGACCTTTCCAACTACTGCTAGGAATCAGCTAGTGAGGCTTCTCTGGAAAACATCTTCAGGAGCTTTGGAAACTGACACAGGCTGCGAGCATAGAAGTGCTGACAGTCCAGGAATGGACCATGACTGTATTCAATTGCATCCAACTTAGACCATGAAATATTTCCAAGTCAAGTGGAAGCTGCAGGATAACTGCTGGATGCAGCAGTCCAAGTTAGGAGATAGTCAAGGGTTCTTCTGATTCAGACCCCTAGTGATGTGAATCTCCAGTCACCTTTGTTAACCCAGATAGCTCTGTGTTTTTCCAGGTTCAGCAGCACCAGTCACAGTGCCTCTAGCAGCAAAATGTGCTTCTGGTACCATGGTGGGGTAGTAACCCCATCTAGTTACATGGGAAGAGTGTTGCCTACTGAATTTACAGTTCCAGGTGCTGCAGTTCAGCATTTCTTTTCTAAACCCCTCCCTGTCTGGGAGATTAAGGGGAATTCCAGGACAGGAAAATAGGGCTGTGCTTTCGACAGTTTTATCTTGCTTTTTTTTTGTTTGTTTTTGGTTGTTCTTGCATATTGCAGGCTCCTGACCCTTCTTGGCAAATAGTTGTTCAAAAGAAAGTGTTCAGTTTAGGAGAACTGCCTGAGAGCCAAAAGGTGAGCACATCAGATTAATTTCTAGTTTTATTTACCGTTCCACTGAACAACATCCTTTTCCTTCTCAGCATCAGTGAGTGCAAGGAAGGAGGATCTTCTGGGCAGAGGAGGAAGTCAAAACCTGCAGAGGCAGCGGTTTGCTCAAAGGCTACGTGGCAATTACCTGGGAAAATCCTTTTTCTAAACAAGAACGGGTCTTTTGTGTGTCCTTACAGTCAGTGCTGCAGTGTGAGATTAGCTCTGGGTAAACATGGAATTACCCAGTGTGATCACCTCCTGTCCTCTAAAGAAATACAGTACAAAGCCTGTCAGCACTGCACCCTCACACGGTAGGATAATCTAGTTCTGGATGGCTGTTTATGTACTTAATTTGGTTGTTTTTTTCAGTGTTTATTTGGGTCTGATTGAAGCAGAATCGTTATCTTCCACCCTGGTAGTCAGCATCCTTCAGGCAAAATACATAGCTTGGCTTGCAGGGTACCTTTCAGTCCTGAGAATTTCTCTGAGTCTGCTTGTGTAACCTCTACAAAGTGAACTTCAGGTGTGACTTTTGTAAGCCTTGTGCACTTCTATTCCCTCCTGGCAATTCCACCAGCCTTCATGACTGGAAACCAATGAAACCACTGCCTGGTGATGTAGAGAAAGTTGGGAGTGCTGATACCTGGGGACAGGTATGGGTTTAACCTATCTAGGAAGAGGGAAATGAGTCCAGGACAGCATTAGTATTGATGCTACAGATCCATTGGCACCCTTCGTGTTGAATACTTGCATAATTTTAAGGAATATTCTAACACCAAGTGAATAACAGTAAAATTCCATCTGGTAATATTTATTGCTTTAATATTGGAGAATTCCAGCTGATAGCAGATTAACATATTCATAGGGTTTTAGGAACAGCTTGGGTGTTAACAGTTACCTTTTAAACTGAAATCTTTGCAGGGGTCTCATGTCATTTCTGTGCTAATGACTCAGCCTGTCTTTATAAGAGGTTGGATTTCTTTACATAGTGTTTTGAGACTAAATATGAAAGAAGGAAAATGGCCCTTAATTTTAACAAGTTCCCATTTGGTTTAACAGCTGCTGTGAGTTCTGTCCTGTCTTTTTGGCTGTATTTGCCTCTTCGGCAGTGTGTTTCTGGCTGTCAGAATCTTAAGAGAGTTCTAATGAAATGCAACACCTTTTTTCTTCTTCCCGCAGCTGTTATTTGTCATTTGATAAAAAAATCTGCCTTGTTAAGAGTTTTATTCCTGAATAAATGATAAAAGGACAGTATCAGATGGCAGTGCTGGCATGAGAGCTTCTGCTGCGTTGCTAACGTAGAAGCCATCGCTCTCCTTTTAAAGGATGTGTTATGTAGCTGAATTAGGGAAGGACTTTGAGCTCCCAAGGGAACCAAAGCTGGCTTCTTCCCTTGTTCTGCCTTTTACCACTACCTTGTCCTACTTAGCAGTTAAACTCCAGGTCCTGCACCCCTGGTGCTGAGATGCTTGGCTTTGGAAACCGCCCTGGATTTGTTTTTCATTGTGATGCAGCCAACACTGGTGTTTCTCTGCTGTTACAAATGAAGGCTGTTACATCTGATCACAGAATGGTTAGGGCTGGAAGGGACCTCCAAAGGGCATCTAGTGCAGCCCCCCTGCAGGGAGCTGGGACACCATCAACTAGCCCAGGTTGCTCAGAGCCTTGGCCAACCTCATCTGGAATAGCTCCAGGGATGGTACCCCAACAACCTCCCTGGGGAGCCTATTCCACTGAGCCACCACCCTCAAAGTAAAAAACTTCTTCCTGATATCCAATCTAAATCTCATTTTCTCTCATTTAAACCCATTACCCCTTGTCCTTTCACTCCAGGCCCTTGGAAACAGCCCCTCTCCAGTCTTCCTGGAGCCCCTTCAGGCACTGGCAGGTGCTCTAAGGTCTCCCCAGAGCCTTCTCTTCTCCAGGCTGAACAACCCCAGCTCCTTCAGCCTGTCCTCATAGGAGAGGTGTTTCAGCCCCATGATCATCTTTGTTGTCACCCTCCTGCCCTGCTCCATCAGCTCCATGTCTTTTCCTGTGTTGAGGGCTCCAGGACTGGATGCAGTACTCCATGATGAGCTAGCAGATACAGGTTCATGCTACTTGGGTGCCTCTTCCCCACCCTGGAGCTGGGTGATGTGATAGCCTGGGCACAGTGTGCCTCTGGGGAGGTTCTTGGGTGGTTCAGACAGGAGACTATGCTGCAGGAGCTGTGCTCTGTTTTTTTGTGTATATCTGTTATTGAAGCTGCAAATCCTGGTTGCTTCTAGCTCTGAAGGAGCTCCCTGGGTTCCATAGAATACATACAGATACTTGACAGATCTGTTTGAGTCTGTTGCAAGCTCCACATGGCTGTGCAAGGGTGGTCCTGTGGGACTGAAGATGACCTCCTTGCTCAGAGGTGTTTTTTGAGCTGCCTAAATGAGTGTACAAGCAATGCTGGTGCATTCACATGCCTGACAGGGAAATGCTCAGCTCACCACAGCATGCTGCCAGCTCTGCTCTGGAAGCAGGGAGCGTTCACTAAATGCCACTCAGTTTCTCATTAATGTGCAGAGCTCTCATCTGTTTCCCACAACGTGCCAAGCACATTTTTTGACAGAACTTCTGTAAATCTCTTTGTAGTGCACACTAAGCCTGCCTTAGATCTCCCTATCCTGTCTGTGTTTCTAACAGCTTGCTCTGGGGCTTCCTATGAAGAAGATGGGCCCCATGCTGTGAGTTTTTGTTGCCTGCCTTGCTATGCCTGTGTTACAGTCTTGCTGAGGACTAGAAATTCTCTCCCATTCTAAGCCTGTCAAATAAACCCCTCTCAGGGAAGTTTTTTTAATGATACATGATATTGCAAATACCCTTAAGATTTCACAATGATCCTATGACACTGGTGTTTGCATTTGGACACAAGGACTTCTTACTAGAAGTCTCTATCAAGCTTCATTTCATCCTTGAATCTTCTGTTACTTTGGTGGTTGTTGATAAAAAAATAATTGTTCATTGGGGACAGATAACAATGTGGGATTCTGGCAGAGAGATAAAAAATATGAGTACTACTAAGGAGAGGAAATGGAGTGTCACAAATGGTTCTGAAGAGATGGAGAGGCAGGAATAGATATCTTTATGTTTAATGAATGGAGAAGAGGGCTTTTCAGAAATGGCATAGAGTGAGAACTTTGGGAAACAGGAATCTTGACCGTTTCTCTTGTTTTTGGAGAGGGTGGCAAATGAAACAATGTCCCCTAAAAGTGATAGAACATCCAACACTTCAGGAGCACAAGGCAGTATGAAAAGTTGTAGCTTTTCCTCCTTTTTGCAGGAGGTCTCGTGCTGACTTGAGGTGCTGTTGAATGATTCCTTTATTTGTGAGTTTACTCAGCCAGCACGTGCACACTTTTTATGGTAGCAAGCAGTGGGGCCAAAGGCAGGTCTTGGATTTGAGTAAGGCAATGTCCATCTAGAAATGCTCCTTCTTGTCTGTAATTTTTAGGGGTTGCTGTGCATGAAGGGGATGGTCAATCTACCTCCCAGGGTTCTTTCCAGCTCTGTTGTCACCGATGGGTTGTGTGGTCATACCTTTGGCCATACAAAAACTGAACAGGAAAGGAGAGTCTCCCTTACCTAACACTTAAAAGGTCCACTCAGGGTTAGTTGGATGCAGCCCTGTCTAAGCCTCCCTGGCTGCTAATACGAGTCATAAGACTCTAGTTACAGGTTACTACTTTGAAGTATCCTGGTATGGATGCTAAGTAGTTTCAGAGATGAAATCTCTGTGGTTTATTTCTCATTGAGAAAATTTCAATAGATATAAAAAAAAAAAGGAAAGGGGAAGGTAAAGTTTAAGGGCACACCTAAAATCACCAGCACCATCACTTGGAGGTGATTATGTAGCTCTAAAAGTAGAACTGCCCTTATCACTACAGACAAAAAAAGTAGGGCTTGGGAGCATTTCAGAATTAAATAATTGAGGTAAGTACCTCAGAGTTTCTTTGGCTTTCATGAATGTGTATCTTTTATTCTTTCTAGTGTTTATTGCTGAGGGCAAAACATTGTTTATATAAGAGCAGAATCCAGTGATGCTTTTGTACTGGAAGGTGTTGATGGCAGAGGTGCCTACAAGTGTTCCTACAAGTATGACTACTTACTTCAAGAGGTTTCCCCAGTAATTTAGGTGTCATAGTCCCATGAAATCTTACTCTTCCAGCCAGTTGGATATTAGACACCATTAGACTCCCTACTGAGATCAGTGTTGGAGCACACTCACCTGACTGAACCATTTGTTCACATGAGCTCATGTTGGAACATGTTCACTGAACTTCACTGTGAAAAAATCTTTTCTCTTTTAATATACCCACACGTTGCAGCTCAGAGATTAAGTTTCTTAAGTCATTAGGAAAAAAACAGAAGTAGATGCCTTCCAGCAACACATACAGGACTAGTCCAAGTTTCTCTTGTCAGTTGTTTCTTGTTGTCCATCCTCTACCCAACCTTGACATGAGTCCTGCAGACCCTGTTGAATATCTGGAGTGAATCTTTTGCTGATGTTCTGGGAAAAAACTGTTTTTTGGATTCCTTTCTGGAAAATGCAGAAGGTCCTTTAGGGCATGCATTGTTTTCTTGAGGTATATTTTTTCCAGTATCATTACTATTCTTATTGAATCAACTTTGACTGTTTGCATTGGACTTTTGCCAATGCAATTGTATCACAGTCCCTAAAGTGTTCCCAGGTGAAAGTAATTCTCCATTTCCAAGGGGATTAGTAAATAGTTGTGAATGAACCAGGAGGACCAGAATAGATTTTCTTTACATTCTAGTCTTGTACTTACATGCTCTACTTCTCTTACAGTTCACATAGACTAGATGAAGCCATCAAATCTTGGGTCTCTTTCCCCATCTGTAATGTAAGGCATACTTCTCCTCTTCCTAGCAGATTGTGAAGGCTGGATGAATAGTAATTCAGGTAGCTCAGCCATTTTCCTTGCCATGTGGCTGGATGCTGGGTTTGGAGGACTGACTATACACAGGAATGTAAGTAGCTCTCCTCAGATGACATTGCTTTCCTGTCCCTCATAGCACCTTTTTTCTTCCAGCCTCATCCTTGCTACATGTGTGCACTGTGGCAGTACCTGCTTCATTGCCAGCTCCAGTGTGAGGCTGTAGATAATATTTAATATATTTAGCTGCGAGCTAAATATACAGCACCCCTGTTTTTTAGGTTGGTTGGTTGGTTGGTTTGTTTTGTAACCTGCTTTTATAACGTTGTCCCCCAAATGTTTGAAAAAATATATTAAGGTCATCAGAAGAAAAGCCAATCAATTGCAATGCAGCACTGTGGGGCATACTAAGGCCGTGCTGTAGCCTACAACAAGGCTATCACCTTGGAGATAAATTACATCCCATTTATGTTTCTTTTTCCCAACTCTAGTGGCAACTGCTGTGCAGAAGCAGAATAAATCATAGTTATCACCCTGCTACTGCTCTAACACCTGACCCTTTATAGAGGTAACCTCTATTTAGCCTACTACTTAACTAGCAGACCCTCTATTTGCAGTTCTGGAGACACGAGCAAAAGGGAGCTGGTTTGTTGCAGTGAATGGCAAAAAGGCCATTTACTAGAAATCTGGTATGTGTCCCACATGCCTCCATTGACACCAGGGTGTGCTGCCCTCTGCCCATGAGTCATGGCAACCAAGGACTTTGCTTGGCTAGTGAATTCCTCACCCCAAGCCCAAATCAAAGAGGGACTTTAGAAGGCCAGCTGTTGACTGATCTGATCATGAGCTGTTAAGATGCAAACTTGGTGTGTCAGGTAGCCCCATGTAGGTTGGAGAATATCTAAGAGCACCAAGGGGAGAGTAAAGATAGAGCAAAACAGTCCTACTTTTCCTCATCTCCTGCCAGCCATTTTTTCTGTGTGTTTACTCAACATGTTGTTTATAGTAAGAGGAGGAGGGTGCTGTGTATTTACAGAAAAGAGATTGATCAACTAAGGCAAATTAAATGCAGCTCTGTTATGAGAGACTGCAGCATTCATTTGCCTGGGAGCAAGTCTGTTTTTCCCCTGCAAGTTCAGCATCCTGCTGCTCTCTCTATAATGACTTTCTTCCTTACATCCCTGCATTCCCCTGTCTTTAGACTTTGACACCTGCTTGCAGGTCAGTTTTCTTAATTAAGAAAAATAAGACCTGCCCTGACATATTGGAAGAAGCCAATAAAACTTCAATTTCATGCATTTCAAGGTAGTAGATTCACAAACTCACTCCAACCGGGTTAATTTCAGATTTGCCCTACCCATGTGAGATCAAATTCTGGTTCAAGGAATAGCATTTGTTTACCCTTTCCAAAACAAATGAGAGAGGAATTTCAGCTAAATAATCTGTATAGCACAGACTAACTGGTTTTGGCAGTGAAGAAGAGGAATTCATGACGTTCCTGAGGGGGCAAAATTTGCTGGGAAGGGAAACAGCCATCCTTAAACCAACCCAGACTGGGAAAAGTGGATAAGCTTCCTCTGGGCACACAAGCCCATATCAGCATCCCTGAGCTGAGGATGCTCAGAGCACAGTTGCTCTGCCTTAGCATGTGTACCCCATGTAACTCTGTTCTGTTAACTTAAGCTCTTCTATTACTATTCCTTTAATTGATTTAGGCTTAATTCTTTCATATGTTGATTGCTTTTTTTTTTTTTTGTCTAAAAATGGCCTCTATCTTCATATGGTGACTGACTTATTTTTATATTAGTATCTTGTTCTTCTTGGAGTATTTTGTGTTTGCTGGTTTGTGCCCAGACTGAACTGTTTCCTCTATGGTCTAAGTTAAACTTGATCTCTCCTGACATTGGGTACTGTACAATACTACTTTGTTTCAAGTCTGAATCTTTAAAAAGAATGTTGAAGTGTATCTTGAAAAGGGCATCTGTATTTGCTGTTACAGCACCTAATGCAGCCCAGAAGTGAACCTGTGTTCGTGCATAAAAAGTACCTTTAAGTATTCACAGGAAAACTGACTGCTTTGAGTCTCCACCTCCTTGCCTTGGACAATCTTCACCTCACACAACTTCTTCGGTCCTAAGGCCACAGCCACAGTCTGGAAAGGTATTTAGAATCAAAGAATCATAGGATGGTTAGGGCTGGAAGGGACCTCCAAAGGTCATCTAATGAAGCCCCCCTGCAGGGAGCAGGGACACCCTCAACTAGCCCAGGCTGCTCAGAGCCTTGGCCAACTTCACCTGGAATAGCTCCAGGGTTGGTGCCTCATCCACTTCCCTGGGGAGCCTATTCCACTGTTCTGCCAAACTACTTCTAGTAGCAGACTTGGACAAGGTTTGGTCCAGAATGAGTTAAAGACTAAATGTCCTTCACCAATAGAAACACTTTTTTGTGTGGTGAAAATTAATTTTTTCAATATAGCTTCATCATTTTCAAATGCAATTCAAAAGTGTTGCAAGGAAAAAAAATTGTCCCATCCCCACCAACTAACCAGAAAGAGCTGGGACTAGAGACTCACCCCTGGGATTGCAAGGCTGGGTGGCCACAACAAGCTGTAGTGGCAGGATTAATATCTGCCTCTTGCAGTGGAGGTCCATGGGTGTCGTGCCTGGTGCTGTCACTAAGCTTTAGTCAACAGGCGGTGCTGGTGAAGCACAAGGAGAAGCAGGAGCCAGCTCCTGGGCTCAGCTCTGTTGGTTCAGCAGAGTTCACCAGGGCAGCAGACAGCATTTTTATCACTAAAATCAGCTGTGTGTTCAGATCTGACTGTGCACTTGGCCTGACAGCTGCTCAGGAATCAGTTGCTCACACAGATCCTTTCCAGGCCAGAAACACATTTTGACCAGCACTGATAGCAAAAGAGCATTATTAAGTCTATTAAGCTTGAGTTCACAGATTATATTTTAGAATATAACAGATGGCAAATGGTGACAGTACAGCTGCTGGGACTGGGAAAGGATGGATGCTGGTTTGTCATTTCAATGGATGCTGGCAATAATTCACATTCATGTTTATACAGGGTCTTTCCTGTTTCAGAGTTCTTTGCAAACCAGTTGATAAATAATGGGCTTGGAGTTAATGTGGGCTGGTGGAGCTCCTCTCTTTGCTCATGTGGCAAACGTGTGAGTGTAAATAGGAGGACATCTGCCTGTGCTCCCTACACAGCCTGGATGGGAATTAGGCAGTTACTTAAAATCACATAGTACAGCTCAGTAGGGATTTCAAGCACGAAAAGGAGGGTAAAAGCTGGAAGTCAGAGGGTGGCACAGGTAGCCAGGGTGTTGAGTGGGAGTTTGTGTACTTGGACTTACTCTCTTACAGCTGCAAGAAGTTTTGTTTAGACACTTCCCAAAGGCCTGGCCTCAAGAAGCTGCTGAAGGGAGTTGGTGGCCATCATCCTTTCTGTCCTTGCAAAGTCTGTTCATCCCTTTTCCACTGATGTAGTCATTGTGTCACAGAAAGCTACTAGGTTGGTAAGACAAGATATGTCCTTGGTGAAGTCATGCTAGCTGTCTCAAACCACCTCCCTGTCCTCCATGTGCCTTAGCATAGTTTCCAGAAGGACTGGTTCCACTTCTCAGGTGCAGAAGTGAGGTTGATGTTGTTTCCAGTGTAATGGAAGTGGTTTAAGGAAAGATATGAAGTCATGTGAGCAGTGCTGGTATTATCCATTTTCCATAGATTTCTGAGCTCTTTTGAGTTTCTCTGACCTTAGCCAAAGGAAAGTTAGGAGTTTCTGGGGTGTAAATGCTACAATGATCACTCTTCACTGCAATGAGAGCAGCTGAAGTCATGGCTCAAATATGGTTTTGACAGCCATACAATTGAAAGGTCATGATCTAAAAGTAAGCCTAAAATCCTTTAGTCCTGTCCTCCACCTGGCAGTGTAGGCAATTCATTAGCCACCAGCACAAATAATATAGGACACATAACAAAATAAATGTAATTCAAGTGCTGGGAGCTGGTCCTTTCTACTTCAGTAAATGCAGTGAAATTTTCCTCCTCCTGGAAGCAATTCTTTCTCACAGGTCCAGAGGGAAAGTCAGCTTTCACACAACCATGGTGATACACCATGAGCCAGCTAATGAGGCTTGCAGTTGAGATGTCAAAGTGATGCCAGAACATCTGGTCACAGAAGGGTGCAGGATGAGGCTGAGAGCTCACTTTACAGACTGTCTCCTGCTCTGCCTTGGCCTTGCTTCTGCCTGGACACAGGGCTGGAACAAGGCAGGGAGCAGCACTGGTTTTCCCCTAGAGAGCAAAGCCAGTAAACCAGGTAAGGGTGGTAGCCCAGGCATATTGCTGCTCTGGCTTCATGATTGTGCTGAGACATCTTAAAGGTCTTTTGCCAGGATAAAATTAAATTATTCTGGAGTTCCATGCTTTTGTCTAGGACCTTCATGGTGTCCTTAAATTAGATATTTCCATGTTCTCCAGCCTTACATCTTAAGGATGCTCTGGGCTGGCAGTTCTCCTGTCCAATCTGTTCATTACCCTCTGTGTCATTTTATGCAGAACAATCAGAAGTTGAGACCAGCTGGCAGCTCCACTGCATTGTCTGCCTAACTGCAGGAAACCACACTTTATCCCCCTCTGATGGAGAATGATAACATATAATTGATTGAATGCTTTTTCCTTTCTTTTGTTTATTCCTCTATTTGAACAGACTTCCTAAATACATAAATAACATCCTCAAATAATTTTTGTGGATTAATGAATTGAACAACTTTTTTTTTTTCTTTTTTTCTTTTCTTTTTTTTTTTTTTTCTCCTGTTGCTTGGATCTCAGGGGGAGTTGCTCTGATTTTCACTTGTGCTCCTGTCAAACATTTTCAGTTGTCAGACTGGGTAAGTACATGCTGGGCTGTTGTACGGGCATGTCAGAGGTATCAGTGCTTATCAGAATGCTGAAAAGAGACAACAATTCACAGCCTGGCATTTCTCATGTGCCATTTTGTTGCTGTGTGTGCAGCATTCACGGTGCCCTGGAAGCCAAGAGCTTGCATGGAGCAGTGACATGGACTGCAGTCCCCTGTGGAAGGATGATTCCTAATACTCTGTGCTGGGATAAACACTGTCTTCCCCAGAATAAACCTTTAGAGTTTATGATGTAAGAAATGCTTGTTGGAGTGAGGGTTGCAGGACCAGGATCCCCCGACACCACAGTATTATTATCTGTCTAAATGTCAGCAGTATATGGTCAGTAAGATTACACATGCTCCATGTTTATATTAGAAAAAGAATGAAATTGGTTTCTTAAAGTGTTTTCTGGGAACTGCCACTTAGTTTGCAGAACTGAGCATGCATATCAGGGCTGCAGACTGGTGGTTAGTGAAATACAAGCAAAACTCACAGTGAGTGGCAGGTAAAAACGAACAAGAAAATGAGGCTATCAGAGCTCATAAAGAGTCTTATTGCATGCTGAATAAAGCTTTTATGACCTTATCTTTTTGCTTGGGGCAAGCAGTACAATTTGCTTCTGTTTTTCGGTGAGCGTGTAAGCTTTGGAAGGCTAAACAGAGAATATGATGTTATACTTAGTGGTCATCAGAAGCTTGATTTACAGTCATAGCCTGTTAAATGGTTTACTGAACCATATTATGCATATCTCTCAGAGGTTGATGTCTTAATTCCAGTTTATCTGCTTGTAGATATGAGTCTGAGTTTTTCATAAAACTGGGACAGACAAACGTAAAGTTTAAGGTGTTTTTTATTATGAGTCACAAATAGTGATGTGTCACCACAAACATACTAGTCACCCCAATAAACTTCTAGCATTATGTCACTGTGTATCTTAGCACGTTTTTATCAACATAGGTTTTTATACCTGCTGTTCTACAGCTGTCAGTTATTCTGTCTGCACCTGGACAGACATCAAGAGCTGATCTGGTGGGAAGAGGTTTGGGACAGTGTGGGGACTGGTCATGCAGTGAGCCCCCATGGCACTCCTGCCCATCATACTTATGGGGCAGCCTCTTACCTTCTGGACTTGAGGCTGTTGTATGTAGTTTTGTTTTCCTCAGAATGCCTCAGGTCATTGATGCCTGCAAAGTGGGTGGCAGGAAGGGGCACACAGGACAGCAAAGCCCCATTACCTCCTCAGTTGGAGCTGGACTCTGTCAGGCGAGCAGAAGTTGAGCTGCAAAAATGTCTCTGCTTTGCAACAGCTCCTGTTGCTCAGGAGATTTCAGTTTCACCTGTGGGTTTGTAGATAACAGTGTTAAATTCTGGCTGCATGGAGCATCTCTGTCTTGTTAACCTGAAGCAAACAGCTCTGTACTATTTCAGTAAGGAATGTGAGTGTAAAAGAACTTCATAGAAAGAGTTTTGGGTGCTTGTTTTGGACATTCTGAGATGTAGGAAAATAGCCAGTTTTCAGACAGATATTTTATCTCCTTCCTTTTCCCTACCTCCACCTTTTAACCTTGCTTCTAGGTTCAGGATACTTAAAAACCAGCCCATGTGTTCAGAAGGCCAGCCCACAGCTGCTGTGTGGGAACAGCAGGGAGAGACTTGATCTCTGCAACTGGAGCTTGTGCACCGAGGGATTTCTAGCAGCCTCTTGAGGCAGGCAGGGCCAATGACCCTTGTATTTGTACAGTGATACAGAGTTAATCTCTGCAGAGAATGATATCCTTTTGTATGAAAGTCAGGTACTGTTTGGGCAGCCTGCCACTGAAAACCTTTACTCATGTGGTTTATTGATTTGCGGAACTCATTGTGGTTATTTCCATGTTTCCAAGCACCAGGACTTTACAGTAAGTCCTCAGGTAACCTGTGTTGTTGGATAATCCAGGCAAAATAAGAGGCATGGCCAGGGAACTGCTGGAATAGAGGAGCAGGCACTTGGAGCGAGCAGAAGCAGGATTATAGGAGTATGGGAGGGAGGAGGGGAGCTCAGTCAGGAGCACTAGAGCAGAAGATGTTCTGGGATATATTCCCTTTTGTACTACTTGAATGTGCTTATCCTCTGCTCTGCTGCTGGGCTTCAGGTTGTTCTGTAGTTTGGTCTTTCCAAACAATTTGTGAATTACACTGTGAATGGTGTATCATAGCTCTATAATCTGTAGCTTTATGTTGGATCTCTGTCATTTAGGAAGATCTAAAGTTGCTCTGAGCAGGTGGACAAGTTTGTATTGCCAGGGTGCTTGTGGCAGACTTGCCTTTGCCCACCACTCATGCTTCCTCGTGTGGCTCCATAACTGGGGGATAGAGCACAGTGGCACACAAACCAATTTGTACTAAAGCAGAAGTTAAAAACAGGATGGAAAATGTGAAAGCTAATAAGGAAATACAGTCACATGACAACAAAGAGGAAAAGAGAGATCTGAAAATAGTGTCACAGAAGCAGATCATTTTAAATTTCAGATAAAGTCATACTGGTATCATTATTACAAGCAGGACTCCTTTGTTTTATAATAAAAAAAAAAAAAAAGAAAAAAAAACCAGTGAAGACCTCTGGTAGGAGATGGCTCTTTACCTTCCATGAAAGCCACACATTAGATGGCTTCCCACTCTCCAGTGCTTTTGGGAGTGAGGAGTTGATCTGATCCTCCAGAGGACAAGGATATGAGCCATTGGCCACAGAGCCCAGCACATGGTGGTCTCATAGCAAACGAGGGATTGCAAGGCTGAAGAAATGTTTAACTCAGGTTACTCTTATTTTAATAATTAGCCAGCAGCCAGTTCCCATACTTTGAAAGGCATGTTTGACTTTGCAATGTTACCCCTCTTTTCCATACTCAGTTGTTAAAATGCATGGATTTTCAGGACTGGCTACCAAGTGGTTGTTATATGGGTCTGACCTTCATGTTCTTCTCACCAGAAGAAAAATATTGACCACGTTGCCAGAAGTTGACCACATTGCCAAATAAAATGAAAGATGGGTTTGTTTCTGTGAAATAGTACTGAGTGAATCTTTCTGACCTTATTTTCAGGGAGCTGATACCCTGCTGGGGTGATAGGCCTTCTAGCTGACAGGAGAGCCAAGACTGCAAGGTGAAAGCACAGAGCAGAGGATGGCAGGTTTGGGCTCCAAGTAAAGGAGATTATTTTTGTCTTCATAAAAACCATCCTGTTTTCTCCCCACTGGAGCAGCGTGCAATGAAGTGGTGTCAAAATAATGCACACAATACTGTGCTCTTGGATTGAATCCAGGTTGCTAAGTCCATTTTATGAATATTATTTTTATAGATTTTTCCCCCTCTATATTTTTACTTCCTCCCAACCAGTCAAGTTAGTGAAGAAAGACTGACAGAGTCTGCTCATTTCTCCTGGCAACAGGCAATGATGTGAGGCTAATATTTTTCCCTATGATTTTGCTAAGCTTTGGATTAAATCCACTGATGTGCTGTCTTAAGTAGGGAATATCCAGCTTTGTTCTGCTTTGCCTGATTCAGAACTGGGTGTTGAATGTGGCTGGCTTTCATCCCCAGCAAATGCAGAGCCTTGCTCTCCAACCTCCTGTGTATATAAATGTGTATCCAAATGGGACGGGTTTGATGAAAAGGGAGGGTTGTGGTCCCATCAGTGGAGTCTGTCTCCAGCATCCTGTGTAAGTATCCTAAACTGGAATACCTCTCTGTCTGGTTTGGAAGGTTTTGTAAAACATTTCCAGAAGGAAACTCTGGTGCTAGGGATACATTTTGCTTTTTCTTGAAGTGTATATTCTTGCTAGAATAAATAAAAGCTTTGCTGCAGAAGAGCAAGACCCTCTCTAGGGTGCCTGTTTAAGCACTAAGTCTGACCACAGTAGGTTCTGCCCTTGGCAGTGGGTGTAAACAGAGTTAGTTAATTATATAGGGACCAAGTTCAGTGACTGCATTTTAAAAAGCTCTAAGTAAGATATTAAATCAGCAAAAAAGCAGCATGGAGGCACAGCAGTCAGAAAAGTCGTGTGCTCTGGAAAAACCTGTGTATGTGAAATATCTCTCTAAAAAGATTTCAGCACTTCACATGACCTCTACTAATGCTTATTTTTCAATGAGGTTTTGTGTCAGCTGTCTCAGCTCCACACTGCTGTGGGCTATTCTCAAGTCTGGACTGTTTTCCAGTCAGCATGGACTGTGCTACCTGATATGAACTATTGTCCTGTCCTGATAGTTTTTGTTGGCAATGAATGCAACAAAGCCAACTGCAATGGCAGTGCAGCCCTTGGATGCATTTTAAAAATATTGAAGCCAGATATTGAACTGTGACCTCAGAGAGTCTTTTCATGCATACTATGGAAGACCACCTCTTTTTTAGTGTGTTTTTTTTCAGAGAGTCTGGTAGGCAGCAAGATATGAGAGTGTGAAGAGATGGTGCAGGTGTGATCAGTTGTCTAGGATGTTGCCTGTAACACTTAGGGGAATAGGTGTTAATACCTTAAACACATTAAATACAGCCTCTACTGGTACTCCAATGACATCTGTCTTCCTGCTGCTGCAGATATATCTGAAGGTAGTAGAATTAGGAAAAACGACTTATTTTTTTCTATGGTACTTTCTAACTGCAGTGTTGAGCTCCTCCTTAAATAATTTATCTAGTCATCAAAAAGCTGAACACTGGCACATGTCCTTTCCAACATCATAGCTGCTCCTCTAGTTACACCAGTTCCCAAAAGACCTGGAGGTCTCTTTATTAATACATTCCACTACTCTGATTGGCAAACTGAACAGAAAGGCTTTTTGCCTACCTAAAAATACACCAGACTCATAAAATGAGCAATAACTGCTCTTAGGAGACAATAGTTACTTGGGTCATTGGTGGCCAGAGTTGACAGGTGATGTCCCATGCAATGTGCAATTTTCAATCTAGCAAGACTTAAATTATTTTATATTTGCACAGAGTTTCAACTCTTGGTTTAGAACCTAAGTGTAACATATACTCTTCAGAGATGGCTGTAACCAGCTTATTTATTATATTCCCTGACTATGCCCAAGACAGTGTAGGAATGATTGATCTTCCATATTGCATTGGACAACTTTAATATTAAAGGAACAGGAAAAACAAGTAAGATAAGCATAAGCACATAGGGGCTGGCTGCACCATGCCATGTGGAAGCACTCATGCTCCTTAGTATGAACACTGCTGAAATTCTGGTGAAAATACACCTGTTCACATGCAAAAGACAATAAAAATACCTTTCCCATGCACCTGCTGTCAGTGCAATGAATAAAACACTGAAAACTGAACCTGCCTGCCCCAGTTCTTTGACCCAATATGGACTGAGCTTATCTAAGTGTCACTATGTGATGTTATAGAAAGTATGTTGTCCCATATGGTATTTAAAGGAACAAAGTTCTCTGCAGGACAGCAAATGTCAGGTATCTATCTGGTGACTACAGTCAGGCTGGTTGATAAGGAGAGAAAAATCCTTCTTTTCTATAAAACCTAGAGAAAGGCAAAAACCCGACCCTCAGCTGTATCTGAGTTAAGGGTAATGCTCCAGTTTAGGATAATTTTAAGAAGGAATATTCAAGTTAATCATACCTAGTTACTCACCATTGCTGTCACTAGTAGAGCAATGTCTTATTTCAAATTCCAGATGGAGGGTAGAGTGAAGCTCGTGGCAAGAGTTAGGCCTAAAGAGAAGTTCCGAGTTGCAAGTTGTCTGGACCTACACTAACTTCTCACGTTCTCTTCTCCTGTCTCGTAGGCAATATCTTTGTCGTCAGTTTGTCTGTCGCAGACCTCGTAGTTGCAGTTTATCCATACCCCCTGATCTTGAGTGCCATTTTCCACAATGGATGGACCATGGGAAACATTCACTGCCAGATAAGTGGCTTCCTGATGGGGTTAAGTGTCATTGGCTCCATTTTCAACATCACGGCCATCGCCATCAACCGCTACTGCTACATCTGCCACAGCCTGCGCTACGAGAAACTCTTCAACCTGAAGAATACCTGCTGCTATCTCTGCCTGACCTGGATACTCACAGTGGTGGCAATTGTGCCAAATTTCTTCGTTGGGTCCTTGCAGTACGACCCCCGGATTTATTCCTGCACCTTTGCCCAGACAGTAAGTAAGTCGTACACAATCACAGTGGTGGTGGTGCACTTCATTGTTCCCCTGTCCATCGTGACGTTTTGCTACCTACGGATCTGGATTTTGGTGATTCAAGTCAAACACCGGGTGAGGCAAGACTGCAAGCAGAAGCTCAGGGCAGCTGATATCCGGAATTTCTTGACTATGTTTGTGGTTTTTGTTCTTTTTGCTGTGTGCTGGGGACCGTTAAACTTTATTGGCCTTGCTGTTTCAATTAATCCTTCAAAAGTGCAGCCACGCATTCCAGAATGGCTTTTTGTCCTGAGCTATTTTATGGCTTACTTTAACAGCTGCCTCAATGCTGTGATCTACGGGCTCCTTAACCAGAATTTCAGGAGGGAGTACAAAAGGATACTGCTGACACTCCGGACTCCCAGGTTGCTGTTCATTGATGTGTCCAAAGGTGGGACAGAAGGGATTAAAAGCAAGCCATCTCCAGCTGTAACAAACAACAATCAAGCAGAAATACACTTATGAGTCAGAACGGTACTATTTATTCTGGATTACAGTTGTATATATAATATATAAGAGCCTCTCTAATGTGTGCGTTTCACAGCTGGTGTTGCTGGGTCTCTCATGCAAGGAAGGAAGCTGCTACCTTTCATGTTTAGCTTATTGCTGCAACATCAAGGCTTTGAGTAAGGATTTTCAGAGTGGAGACAACTGATCTTTATATATATTTTTTTTTCATATGCCATCCTTCACCGTGTGCCTAATCAATAGGTTTGGTTGCTTTTGCCACAAGCATGTCAATGCCCTCAAAAAAGGAGGCGTTGAGAACGCCTGGAGAGATGCAGTTCTGCTTGAAGTGCAGCCTTCAAGAGCAGGCAAAATGCCACGTCTTATAAACAAACCATTTCCCCCTCCCTTTGAATGATCTTTTTTTGGCATCAACATAACCCAAACTATAGCAAACAAAACATAAACTGCATGACTTTTTACCTCCCTGGTTAGGTAACAGTATTAGCCAGCAGACATACATGTAGGCATGATGACTTCCACTGCATGTATGTTTGTTTTTCTTTTCTCTCAAGGTTTAGAAGGTAGCTTGGGCTAGATGTAAAACAGGCAATAGCAAGACCTAGTGAGTGTCTGATGCACTTACTTTAATTGAATATCTGCAGATATTAAGCATCCTTGCACTCTCCTTCCTAGGCTATGAGTAAGAGTATAACATATGACATAATCTAATTGCAGGAAGATACTTGGAGCCTGATTGTAATTTAGGCAGTATCCTGTCATGGCCAGCATTCATTCCAGACATCTTTTCAAAAGTCCCTGCTATCCAAACATCACAAAAAAAAAAAAAAAGATATGAACATAGCAGAGTCCCATCTGTTTAATGCAGATGCTGGCTTTTAAGGTCCAGTAATATGTATACTTGCAGACAAAGAGAGAAGGGGAAGGAAGCATTTGTTCCAGACATCTCTCCTTTTGACCACCACATAACATGAAATTGATGGGGAGAAAAAAAAAAGTGGTTTTTTGGGTTTTTTTCCATTTTATTAATGTATAAAGCTGTAATTGAGACCTGTGATAGGAAAACTACTTAAGCATATTCTTGCATTAATTCTCAGTTAAAACCTGAACTCTGTTGTCTGTGTCATTGGAAACAATGTCCTGAAGTGCTGGAAAGGCCAGAATCAGGTTAGAAACAAGCACATGGTCATAGATAAGGCTGTTGCTTTATTGAAGTGCATTTAGGGTCACAGCAGCTGTCTGTAAATATGACATCATTTTTCCTTAGCTGCACTGGGAATTAATCTCCTTATGGTTTTAAATGTGTGGATCCTGCTTTGAAACAGTCCCATAAAATCAGCAGGTAAAACTCCCCTGGTGGACTTCAACCTTGCTGTAAAACCTAGTTGATACTGGTGTACTGAGTGGCACAGCAGGAGCTGTGTAATGGAGAGGAGCAGGTCTGAGCCCCATGGGCTGAATCCTGAAACATTGAGAACCAGCCTTCTCAAAAGCATGTAGATGCCTGGAGATGGAGCTACATCAGATTCACAGAGCAGGCTTAGTGCCTAATTCTTAGTGAACCATTCATTTGTGCACTGCTTGCTGAAAGCAACTCGTTGCTGAATGTCCCTTATTCTGATTTTTAGGGAGAAGAGGAGCTGAGAGAAATGAAACCCCTTTGTTAAATGGGCCAAGAAACAGTGCATGGTGCCTTGGCTCAGTGAGGGCTGCAATGTGCAGGCTGCCACGTGGTGAAGTTTGCTGCAGTGCAAGGGAGACCTCTGCATTTATAGGGCACCCTGGGACTTCGTGAAGCTTCAAACTTGAGCATCTCAAACACTTCAGATGATTATTGTTTTAAAATGCACCGCAGCCAGCCTCCCATAATAGGAATCAGACAGAGTTCTGTTTTGGCCTTTTAATCTGCCTGAGCATGGCCAAATAAAGGTATTTTGACCCTCAGAAGTAATGTGGTCTGTTTGCCTTCCAGCAAAACCAGTCTGGATGAATTCACACCATTCCACGCAAACAAAATCATTTAAAGTCAAACTTGGATAAGAAAAGCACCGAGGAATCCACAACTGCAGGGAGTGTTTGTCCTGTCATGCCAAGGAGATGTCCTGTGTTCTATGACTAGTCTTCAGAGTTGTTTGTAATTAGCCACAACAGTGTTAGATAGAATCACATTAGCAAATAATTTTAAGCATCTAGTGCCAAGCCAAATATATTCCTTTAAGACAATCATGAAGGATCTTGTACAGGTTTGCCAAATATCTCAAATACCCCACAACTTTATCTTATGGATCCTTGTCTTTTTAATCAAATGTTTGGTGAAGATAAAAGGGTGTTTTTTGTTTGGTTTTTTGTTTTTGTTTTCTTCAAGCTTGTATTTGCACTATTTCTTATTCAAGCTCCAAAGTAACAGCCAGAGAGCATTTGAACCAAACCAAGTAAGCCAAAGAGGGCCTGAACAGGCAAGCTGTGTGAGTCTCTGCTAGCACATGGTAGGAAGGGAGCAGCAGGAGCATGATAAAGCATCTCCCAGTCCTTGCAGAGAGTCATTGCTGAACATACTATGCAAAATGATAGAGGGATCTGCTCATCTTCTGCTGTAGGATCTGAGCCTGACTCCTGCCCAGGTATTTGCAGGAGACAGGCTAAGAACCTGATGTGCTGGGGCAGGTCCTGAGCAGCTCCCTGCATTTGCAGACCCTGCCACCACCCCACAGCGTGGGGATGGGTCTGCAGTGGGTACCATCCATCTAGCAGCACAGACAGCTCATCATTCAGAAGTGCTTTGGGTGTCTCCAGTGCGAGGGCTGCCCAAGAGTGAGCCCAGAGCTGGGCAGATTCAGCTGCCACAGTTGGAGTCCTGAGCTCAGTCCTTCTGGAGCTGAGGTTTGCAGTATGAAACATGAGAAGCAGGGAACAGGGCTTCAAACAGAAACCACTGTGCCATTTGCTAGCACTTTGATACAGGGACAGTACTTAGGATAGGATAGATTTTTATACTGATTTATTTGAAAACTACCCAAGAAGCTCCTTATTTTTATGTTAAGAAATGGTTAATAGGGTACAAAGAGTTTATTTTGTTAACATTTGTTTACAGAAGGAAAGTGTGTCTTAAACTGGGAATCCTGAGCAGTGTCAGAGTTTCTTTGTGGTAATCTAGCTTCAATCCAAATTTGAGCTTTCAAGGAGATCCTACAGTTGAAATCATGCTCTTCCATTTCCACCTGTTGCATACCTGGCCTTAAGTCTTACAAATAACATTGAGATCTCCTATAAACTAGTTTTAAATAATTTGCTCTGGATTCAAGCTGGTGGTATTGAATACCTGTTCTAACCCCCAAACTCTAAAATTGTCCTAATGGACATCAACTTATGGATTGCCGTGAAGGAAAATTATTCTCTTGCCATAAAGAAATATTTTTGGATGTTGCTAATGAATGTTGTTTTATCTATTTAAGAAGAATGTAATCAATATATTTATATATGAATATATATTGCATATGCTATTTCCATTTTATCATTTGATTAAGAATCCTTCACTATACTTTCCTATTGCTATTTGTTCGTAAACTAAATTCATTCCCTTTACCTGTTAAAACTGTAATAAATCTGCCATTGGACTGCTTATTGATTTATTTTTTTCCACTTGAAGCTATTTTTTAATAAATATTTGGAACAAGACAGCTTGTCTTTTGTTGACTCCCAGAACGCAGATTGAATTGACAAATGTAATTGAGTTCAAGCATATCTCAGCTTCCCAACTCAGACTTGGAAGAGAATGATCCAGTGCATCTGGGACATCTTGTATTCACAAGTTTTTCTTCCAGCTGCACTGGGGCTTTGCTGTTGGTCTCACTGCCTTCTGTCCCTCCAGGGCCCTTTGCCTTTCTAATGTCTGTGTATCCATCAAGTGCTATGGAAGCAAAGGCTGTGCCACATCTATTTCCTTGCCCTAAAAAAAGCCTTCCAGCTGGGAAGCAAAGCACAGCTAAGCTGTGAATGGGAGAGTCAGGGCACAAAGTGGCATCTGAGTTGTAAGGGAGGGTTGGGGACAGAGAGTCCCCTTGCCTGGGGCACAGTGAGGGCTGCCACACACTTGGTCTCCATCGAGGAACTTGGTGAGGGTGAGGACTGCTGGATGCAAGATGTTTTTCTGTCACTTTTCTTTAACCCCTACATCTTTCCAGTTATAACTGAACTTTATATGATTTTTTTACACAGACCAAGTACCTCGTTCCTGTTTTCAGATCCCTGTGTTATCATGGAGTTAAGGTAGTAAAGTCTGAGACTATCCATTAAAACATTTGGTGAACAACCAAGGAGCAGATGTGTTTAATTCAATGACATTCCAGAGTAGTGCTGCTACTTTTTTGGCTGATCTTTTCCAACAGGCACTGGACTTCATCTGCTGCTTCCACAGCAAAGCCTGCAATGCTCAGTGATGTGCCATGCTGAGAACAGTCTTTATGATAGTTGTATATCCCAAAATGTCAGTCTGAGTAGAGCTGTTAGAAAGCAGACTCATACCTGCTATTTCCACCACGTGGAACTGAATTAATTGAACTGTCAGAAGTGAGTTGGTGTTATTTATTTACTTACTTGCCACAAAATGTAGTGGCTGGGAAGTAAGATACAGCTATAAAAGACAAGAGGTGTAATAATTCAACACAAGGATAAAATCTCACTCGTGGTGACTATTTAGAAATCAATTTCTGTCCTAATGTATTTACTTCCAAGTTTATAATTTATAACATGAAGCCAGTCAGTAAAGAGCTGCTGCCTATGTATTTAGAATTTTATTGGAAAAATGTAAATTACTGGGCCTAATGCAATATTTCTTACATAAAAGCCCTGAGATAAGAAATGCAGAACAGGTACTTGTAAGAACTCTGTGATGGGATATGCAAATTTTTTCATTGGTGATAAGAACCATAAAATTTGTATCACTCATGAACTATGTGTGAATGGAAGCTCCATAATACTGTTAACTGAATTTTCATTTTGTAATGCTTGTTTATAACATCCATTATTCATGTGCTCTAAGTAATGCACTATACATCAGAGGTAGAATTTATAGTATGGGGTCAGTTTCCAGAGCAAACAGGGATGGTCTGAACCATTAATGGAAATATGTTTCTATGTTTTCTTGCAGGCATGGTCTCCTGATAAAGTTTTTAAGTCAAGTAATAGCTACTAAGAGACCAGGGACACTTTAATGTCTTTTAGATTAGTGGCAGTGGCTGTGCAGTCACAGCTTGCTTAGATTACCTTTTAAATAGACTGAGCCATCAAGCCATTTTATAAGTCTCTCCCATTGAAGCAAATGATTTATTTTGTGTGTAGAATATATTATAAGCAACACGTTTAATAAATTGTGATGCCTTTTCTGCTGTGCTCCTCCTTGTGAGCAAGACTTCTGAATTTCCCTTGAAGTAGCATGCAAAATGGTTTTCTCAACTGTAAGCAGGTTGCTTTGCCTCGAGGTAGGTTTCTAGTGGTTTTGATAAGTGTGTAGGATAGAGGTATTAATATGCCATCAAAATACAACCATCTCCTGCCTGAAAAGTGACAGCCATTTATTTTGCAATTAAAAAGAAGGAAAAAAAAATGGAAAAATGTGCAAAGCAATTTGCTGGAAGGAAACCGAACAAATATATTTATGGTTGAAATAAGAGGAATATTTGAAGGGACTGTACTTAAACTGGGACCTGGCCAGGACAATGAAGTTAATGAACCCATTAATATAAAAAAATACTCAGGGATTTTTATGGCACTGGGGCACACAGCCAGCATGGAGCCAGTGTCTGGCTGCTGCAGCCCCTGCGGCACAAGCAGAGGAACAGAAAATACAGTAGGTAAAACTAAAGAAATCTAGAGAAAACCAGAGTGTGCTTTGGAAAACATCCAATGCACAAATGTTTTGGTAGCTAATACAAAAAATCAGCAACACTTTGCATTTTGTTGTGGTTTTTTTTTCTTTAATGAAAAACCAACATTTCCTTTTTCTAACACTTCTGAAATATTGAATGGCACCCATCAACTGAACACTCATTTTTTAATGGGGATTTGTCCTGCTGTCATTGCAGCACCCAGGCTCTTCATGACATCAGCCTGGCACAGCTGGGGACAAGTAATTTCTTCCAAGCTTCTCCTGCAAGAGGAAATGGATCACAAGAAGCATTTCAGGAGGCCAGTGCACACATGGCACCACATCACCTTGTGCTGAAGGCTGGGCCCATCCATTTTTATTCCTGGAAGGTGAGGTGGCCACCACCCCACAAGTCCCTTGGGGGAATGACCTGAGGAGCCCACGCTTTGAGGAGACGAGGGCTTTTCCAGTAATTCACAGCCAGATCTTGAAGATTTTTCCCTCTTTCCCTCCATCTGTGACTTAAGTTGTAAGTAAAACAAACTGTTTACCATGATAGGTTCCTGAAGAACCATTTTGGTTTGGTTCAGCTGCAGCTGTGGAGGGCCCCTAACTGCAGGAATGGGCACAGCTGAGCTGGGACCAGATGGGGCTGATGGGCTGTGGAGCTGCCCCTGGGTTGGTCAGTCCTGCACTGTCCCTTGTAAAGCTACATCCCAGAACCCAGGGAAGAAGCCCCTCAAACTTTTTCTTCCTTCATAGATGGAGTGTGGCAGGAAGGGGAGGGAATAACAGCTGCCCTTGGGCTCCTCAGGGTGGCTGCCTGTTCCTCCACACTCAGTCTGTTCACACTCAAACCACAGCCCACCCCTGACCCCACAGACTTGAATTGTCCTCAGAGAGATCCTTCATGGCAGGAAAAGGAAGAATATTATGGCTTCCATGTGTGCTCCAGCTGCTAGGAAGCACTGCAGGGCTTCAGCACTCAGAGGAGTAAAACTGAGCCTGTATCCAGCTGCAATGGGCTGGATTACACCAAATATTTCGTGTAACTCAACCAAGTCATAACCAAGCCATGCAGGAAAGTGGTAGCAGGGCCAGAATCAGCTGTTATCTGCAAACCTTGAGGGCAGTTTCTTCCACACAAGGTGTCTCCTGCTTTGTCCTAGACCAGAAATGAACCTCTTCCTTCATTCTCCATTGTCACTTCCCTGATTTCCAAGCAACCTTGAGGAGTCATCCATAGCAGCCCTGGTCAACAGGTCCTTGTCTGCAGGCCAGCACTGAAACAGAAATAGGTAAGTGATGGAAAAAGCATTGCACTTTGGCCTGAAGTCCTTTGGATTTCAGAATAAATCTTACTTACACTGCTCTCTTCATTGTATAGAAACATATATATATATAAAAATATATATGCATAGCTTGGGTTTTCCTAAAGGAATCAATACCAATCAGAAATGTATAAGTATTGACTATATAAAAGTTCTGTTTTTCTCCTGGGTACTTCAGAGCAGATGTAAAATGCAGCAGGTGCTGATAATGTTTTTTTCTGCCCTTGGGAAATCTTGTCACAGTTACCTGTTTATCTTGTTTATTTTGAGATTTTTACTGCCTGAAACTGCTCTGTAACATAAAAGCACATGCAGGGTGGTCAGAGGTGAATTCTCACAGATTCACTTACACTTGAACAACTGAAAATCAATAAGCTACAAGCAACAAATCAAAACGTCCTTTTTGTGTGTGTGTGTGTGTGTGGAGGAAGGCTGGTATTTTTACTTTTATTGAGGAACTATCAGGGAATTCAGAGGTTTGCACTTCGTGTATTAGTGACTGGAGAGTGTAAAATAAGCTTTGCTTTAGCTTCCAATTCATGTGTATTTTCTTTGCTTTTTTAGTAGGTGATGGAAACATCAGTTTATTTTTGGCATGTTCTTAGGACTGCATAAAAAAAGAATTTGGGAGTTGGCAGTACAGGCACTGAAGGGCTCCTGTGCTCAGCATATTTGATAAATGAAGTTTGTAGATGAAAAGCAAGGCAAGTCCTACTGGCTAGTCTGCATGAGTCCAGCTCTACAGCAGGAATAGACACTGCTGAGTGCCTTTGTGCACCTGCTTCTACAGAACTTCAAAGAGCTCAAAAATGGGGATGCTTCTTCCCTGATGATCCCATCTGTAGACTGGACAGGCTTGGGCAGGCTTTATTCCAAGAAGGAAATTGTTTGTAGCTGTGGGTTCTTGGGCTGACAGGTAGTGCTGTTTCCGATACCAGACATTCCCTACCCTCAGATCTGTTCTCTAATGCTGAAATTTTGGAAAGCAAATAATAGTTTTTACCACTCCTTTCAGTTGCATTTGAAAATCACCTTTGAGTCTCTGAAGTAAAATGAACCCCAAAGAACTGTCTGAATGTAGACCTTTCAGCCTGCTCTGGCAGGGGGGTTGGACTAGATGATCTTCTAGGTCCCTTCCAACCCCTAATATCTGTGATTCTGTGTATGGCTTACTGCTAAGCAGAAATTCATATAAGTCATTAAGCTTTTTAGATGCTAATTACTATTGGGCCATTTCTGTTATGTATAAATCCATCCATATTTTATTTTTGCAGCCAGATAGAATTTCATTAAGGCACTTCAGTAACTGTAAAGGGATAGCACAAGATGAATTTTTTGAGTATTTTGATTTTAGCAAATTATATCACTACCTTGTACTGATTACTAAATACTTTAATGATGTGTCTAGTAGAATTTATTTTTGTTTTGCCAGGGACATTAGGATGATAAATAGCTCAGCAAAGAAGAGTAAATTACAGCTGAGCTCAGAGGTGGTGCTTGAATCTGTAAGTCCATAGCTGCTGAAGTTATTACAAGGATATGTAAAAAGAGCTAGATAGCTTTATATACAAGTCTATTTGTCAAAATTATTACCTATCAAACACTGATTTAAACTTCAGTTCCATTATATTATCAGTGGGGAAAATCTTCCTTTTCCCAGTCTCTGTTCTCACAGCTTTTTCAGTTAGTAGCTGGCATTGACTGGTTTTCTGTGTTTGGTGTCAGCTTGAAAAGTGGATGATACTGAGTACTTGAAGCAGGGAACTGAGCAGAAGAGATAACCCAGGAGATCTTGACTCTATTCTTTTTCAGTTGTTTTGTGACCTTGAGATGAAGCATGTTGCAGCTCTTACCTTTGGTACAGAGGTATAGTTAATTACACTGCAAAGCACTGAGGATGCACGATTAACATTTATCTGGGGGAATTGTACAATAATTAAGTCTTCATTTGCTATGTAATTTCTTTCTTGTTCACCCTGCTGAAGCAGAACCTTTGAAATAGAATCAAAGGTGAACATCATTTTTAGAGGTGTAGATGACTGAATGAGTAGCTGCAACAAGACTTTGCAGAGCCCTTTGTTTTATATATGCTTGGGTCAGACCCCAAGATTTGGGTACTATAGGTTGCTACACTGCTGCATCCCCTGATTTTTTTTTTCTTACTGCTGTACTTCTGTGTGTGTGCAGCTGAGAGTGACAGGGGAGAAAACAAAACAAAAACCAAACCCACATTTCTCCCAAAACAAAACTCCAATATCAATTGGCAGAAAATCACTGACAAGAAACAAAGCCAGCTGTGCTATGATCTGGTCTTCTAGCTCATTATTTTTCCCTGAATGTGGCGTGTGAAAAATAGGAATATGTGCACCTTGCTATTAATGCTTCATGTGGAGGTTGGATATGGGTTTACTTGGGAGGGTGCTAACTTCCCTCTGACAACAGTGGGAAATCAGCAGGACACTTGAATGTCAAACATTGTGGTCACAGACATCCTGAAGTACCCAAATGATCTTGGGATCTGCTCAGTCTTCAAAGGAGTAGCATCCTCTTGTCTGCAGCAGAGCAAGTGTTAGAATTCTGAGTCAAAAGCAGTGGGTGAAAGACAGACCATGTTTGATTCGATTAAATTTGTAATGATCAGTAACACATTAGAATCCAGACAAGCTAATTCATAATTTCCCTCATGATATTTGTTGAGTTGTTTTAATGCAGACATAGGACTCATTTTATTTTGGTTTATTTGGAGTTCATACTAATGTGTACTGTCTAATTCTAGTGTATGCAGGCATTGTGATACCTTAAGTCAGTTTTCTTGATTAAAATAATTAGCAGTAATGAAACATTATCAGATTTGCTGCAATACTGTTTGGTCATACTGAATAATTCTCCCTCCAGAGCTTGGGTCATGCATGTGTATTTGTGGATTAAACTCCCACTGTAAGTGTAGCATGTGGAAAAAAACAGCAGAACTGAACTTTTTTCTTTGTTTCTCATTCACTGAAAGTTGTGGTTACACTGATGTAACACTTGTGTAGAAGGAAAATTGGGCATGAATATTAGGTATGATTTTTGATCAGTTAGGAATGAGGACTGTTGGAGTTTTTCTAAGTTCTTTTAAAGGCAAAAAAATGAAAGTGAGAAATTATTTAATGATAGAAGTATCAATATTTTATAAATCAATCTCAGTTGTTTTGTTTGTTGGTTGTGTGTGGGGGGGTATTTGGTTTTTTTGTTGTTTTTTTTTTCACAGGAGTTCATATGCAGGCAAGAATAACATTACCCATGATGTTTGGGGAGGAAAAAGTAACGTGTTCAGCTGGCATGGGACTAGTGATTGAAATTGAGATTGAGTTGGCATTCAGGAGAAGCAACCCTTTTAAGAAAGCAGTGCAAGAGTTGTAGTCTGTGTGAGGCTGGAGGTCAGTCTGTCTCAATATACTGATTCCTTCTGGTATTAAAAATTCATTTCTGTACTCTACAAAACTACATTGTGTCTGAGTTTAATATCCTTAAATCTAATGGATGACTGTATTTGGAGAGAGAAATTGGAAATACTGCATTTATATACATAAAAATATTCACAGAGGTAATGTTCCTGCTGGAGTTTTTCAGTTGGAAGAAATGTGGCAGGCTGTTTGTGAGCTAGTGAGTGATGCCTTCGTCTAGAAAATGTATATTTTCAGCTCCAGTGGAAGCCTGTCAAAAGTGAGGCATGACAATGTGCTCTCAACAAAAATATTTTATCACTTAGAACTGTTTAGAGTGGAAAAGTTCTTTAAGATTGAGTCCAACTGTTAACCCAGCACCCCCATAACCCAACCTGTCCAGGTAGCTCTGTAGAGCTTGACCCTGGAGGATCAAGCAGATCAACACTCCCAACCAACATGGCATCATCTGCAGCCCTCCTGAAGGTGCATTCACCCAGGCTGTTGGCAAAGATACTAAATGGAACTGGCCCCAACAGGACTTGCCACAATCCATTGTAAAATAGCATCCACTGCTCAGTCTCTTCTGCTTGTAATTAGCTTGGGATGGATTTAGTGTAGATGGGATGGGAGAGATGAATGGTAAAAGATTTGCAGAGAAATTCACAATTATTATGAAATTAAATATTCAATTGCATTACTTGCATGGGTTTAATTATTCAGGAGGATGCCTAGGACATTTGTGACCATTCTTTCCTGGCAATTTAACTGCTTTTATGACCACAGTCAGCTGTGTGACATCCCACCTAAATCCCTGTGCCTGCTCTTAGTGCCAAGTTCAGGCAAGCAGCTTTGTGCAGTGACTTCCCTGGCTCTTGGCCATGTGCCTCAGATACCTGCTTCACTCTCTTGCCAGGTCACTGGGGCATGGCTGATTTCAGTGCTCATATATGGCCCTTAAAGCTTATATTCCAGTGGAGGTGGGCAAGAATCCTGAGGAACTCATAGGAATCCTGAGTTGAGAGACCACCTCAGCACTGAGCTGGACTGGGCATGGGGATCCTTGGCACCTGCCTGGCTCTCATTGGACTGCCTTTGCCTCTAGCTGAGATATTAGAATATTGTTAATTATTCTCTACTGGCATAACAACATGATGGTGTTTCTGTAAAGGGAAGTATAACCACTTTTTCATTTGACTTGTTTCTGATACCAAGCTGATTAAATCAGCTGTTAAATCAAGTGAAATGAAGGTATTCCATTTTTACCCTCTACTGACAGTAAATCTGAGTCAAAAGGGAAAAGTAACACCAGTGAAGTCTGCAAAGCTGATGATTGCTCTGAGTGCTCTGCTCGTGTGATCTATGTGCTTTGATCAGTCCAGAGCTCTGCAGTTGCTTCTGTCAGGACCACCATCACCCTGGCTTGACACTAATGGCTTGGCCTGTGGGATGCACTTCTGCCACAGAGCACTCTGCAGTGCACAGCACTGCTTGGGAAAGTCTGTGGAAGAGGCTTTGGTAGCCAGCCAAACCCTGGTCAGTGCTCATCCAGTGTTTATTTTTAGGTCTTTTCTTGTCAGGGAAAATATGCTTGGGAGTTTATTGATAGGAGATGGGAACTAAGGAGTCTGGAGAAAAGACTGAAACGTGCCAGGATTACTGCTCCAGTCTTCCTTTGTCTCCATGTCTGTCCCACTGGCTGTATCTGTCCAGTTCCAGATGGAGGGGGTAACTGGAGCATCAGTGACCAAGTGTCTCACTGTCATGAGCAAAGCTGAGTGCAAGAAAAGTTAAGAAATACTAAGCAGGTATTTGCAGTGAGTAGGTGAAAAATTGCATGTATTGATTACTTTTTAGGGTGAATCAATCTTAAGAAGAAAAGCCAAAAAGACTTTTTATTATAACATTATTAAGACTTAACTTGGGCAAATTGCCATTCCAGCAATTACTGTACTTTGGTGTTTTTAAGGCTGCCTATTAGGTAGGGTGAAGAGGTGAAACCATTTGTTATTTCCTCTCCTATCCAAATGATATAAATGATGTCCTGTACCATTCAGTAAGGGTAGACTCTTCAAAGAGACTAGAAGCTCTGTTATTCATGCTCTATATTAACATCAATATTTCATGGTGAAGAAGCAGCATTTATGTGAGCCTGGTGAGACTTTTTATTTTGATTTTTTATAAAGCCTCCTGTGTTTTGTGTTGATTTAGTGAAAGAATTTAACTCTGGAAACAGACCTATAAACTAATAGCACAGGCTTGATTCCTGTGAAGTTGTTCTGCACAGTTAGAGCTTTAAAACAAGATGATGGGACCATGCTGTGCTCAATCCTCATAATGCTGTAGATCCCTCTTGTGAATATGACACAAGACATGGAGCTCTTGAGACACAATGGGAAGTTTTGCTGTCAACTTAGTAGGAAGTTGGAGTAGATCCCATTCTGGGTGATGTTCAGCTCAACACTTTGGTTTTGAGGTATTTGTGCACACAACCACAGATAACATAGGTGTCCAGAGGGAAGCTTGAGGTCACAGAGCCCAGCAGCAGCAGATCTTGGTGAGTCATAGGATCCCATCTGACAAATGAGATTAAAATGGTTACTCTGGCCATGTGCAACACGTGCTTAATGCTCCCCATCTTGGCTCTGCTGTGTTCAGACTTATAAGCCTATCTTTGAATTTGGGTAGTTTATTCTAGCTCCAGGAAGGAGAGATTTAAACCCCTGTAGCAGCCCAAGTTCCTCTCTTGATGAATACCAGAATTGAATCTGGATAAAGGGAAAGAACAATTCAGATAAGGCAGGAGGCATAAAAACTGATGATTTCTACAGAGGCAAGGGCCACTGATGTAGCCAGAGAGCTTTCCCTAAAGGAACTGTGATGTTTTAGCCCTGCAATGTCACCGAGTGTGGCTTCCCTCTGGGCCCTGCCCCTGATGCAGTGGCACGTTGAGAGCAGAGATTGTGGCAGAAGAGTAAGATATACCCAAATATTTTGTCTGTTCCACTGAAACACTTCAGCCTTTCTATTAACTCAAATGCTTCCATTTTTTTGGTGAGTTGCCTTTCTTGTCTGCACTCTTCTCCCTGTTGTATAAAGAAAAAGGAAACCAACTAAATTGCTTTTTGGCCGATGCAGATAAGGTCGCAGCTATTCAAAGAACAAAACCCAAACAAAACAAATCTCTGTGCTGAAGTCTTCTCTTGGTGGCATGGTTCAACTTTGTGGTGATTTATTAGAGTGGCAGTGTTCACACTGCTGTAATCAAAGGCCAGTTGGTACTTCAGTACAAATCTTCACTCCCAAGAGTCCTGTAGCATGCCTGTGAAACAAGTCAAGAGCTGTTGTCCTGCTAAACTGTCTCAAAAATGTTCATGCTTCTTTCTCCCTCTTTCCCTCCCTCCCTTCAAGTCCTTCCCCAAGTCTCCTTCCAAAATTTATGTGTACTGCAAGCAAGTAAACAGTTGATGTTCAGCAGGAATGTACAAGAGGCCACCCTGGTCATAGAGGATCCTGTGTCCCCACTACTCATAATTGCAGACAGTTATGTCACACAAACTATCCTGAGCAGAACAGAAACTCTGTTTTAAAACCAGACAGGCTGTTGTTCTCTTTCCAGCTGCTTGAAGGTTGTTCTAGTGACTCTCTTAGTATCCAGTCAAAATGGAAACTTGCCTGCATATGTCAATGATTTTATTGCACTGTTCTTCTGTAGGTAGCTTTTCCCCATCTTCATTGTGTTTCTCTCACTGTTACTCACACAGATTCACAGATATTAGGGGCTGGAAGGGAGCTAGAAGATCATCTAGTCCAACCCCCCTGCCTGAGCAGGATCATCTAGACCAAGTTACCCAGGAACAGATCCATAGTTGCTGTGTCTACCCTTACCCATGCTCTGATTAATGTTCTCCAGTTCTATTTCCAGGTCAGGTAATGCCAGTAGTGTAAAATAGAAGTGAAGCTCTTGTGCTGTGTGCAGCTCTGATTCCTTGTGCCTTGCTTGGAGCAGAGTCCCTGCCTTTGGGAACAGGTGAGAGAGCAGAAGGGAATCTCAGATGTTCCCATGCTGGGAACATGGCCTGTTTCTATTGTTCAAGGCTGCCCTGTGTGTGTTTCATCCCATTTTAAAAACATCAGTGACATCTAAACAACTTATGGTCTGTGATAAATAAAACCTAACCAACTGCAACCTTGAATATTGCTTTAGGACTGAAGATCTCTCCTACCTTTTGTGTCTGCTCCTGCTGTAAGTGCTAAGAGGTTTCTAAAGGGTTGGAGAAGTTCTGTGAAGGATCTCCCAAGTGTGCTTTGTCAGTGACTCTTCCAGTGATGTTCCTCAATGCTCTGCATCGTTCATGTTTCCAGCAGTGTTCTGCAGTGGCCCTAAACATTAAACAAAATGATTGGCACTTGCATTTGGATTTACCCTGGCTGCATGCTGTGCCTGTAAGTTTTTCTCAAGTTAGATGCTTCAAAAAAAGGGAAAAGCTGGTGTCAGATTTCTGCAGAGTCAATTGAAATGTTTAATAATTCATAATAATAAAAA
>JANHGL010021915.1:17192-37088 GCA_024611195.1 Ceyx melanurus | reverse complement strand
TGTTCCTGGGTGACTTGGTCTAGGTGATCCTGCTCAGGCAGGGGGGTTGGACTAGATCTTCTAGGTCCCTTCCAACCTCTAATACCTGTGAATCTGTGAATCAAGTTTGCTGTAGCAGGGCAGGCTGGTGGAGGGAGCAGAGCACACTCACAACAGCCCGTGTGCCTGACAAAACCTGTGGCATTGTGTCAGGGTTGGCTGCTGTGACCTTGCAGGGAGCAGAGAACAGCATGAAGAGCAGAGAACAGCATGAAGAGCAGAGCCAAACCACTGCTTGCCAAGATGTGTCTGGGTCTGGCAGGAGGCAGTGCTGGGGAGCAGCCCTTGGCTCTGTGTGGTGCTGCTACAGGTCACACTGAAACTCCCAGACATCCAACTCAGCAGGAAACCAGAGGAGACAGAAAAGACAAACTGTTCAACAGCCACAGCTTCAAGTGCATTTTCCTTTGACAACTTTAATAAAGCTCTGATGGTTGTTTCAGGCTGAAAAGCAACCTCAGAAACAGAAGCATCATTGTGCCTGTCACAGTATATAGCTCCTGTAATTACTGTGGGGTGAGTGGACAGAGGACTTCAGGTTCAAAGAGGCCTTGGAAGTGCTGCAGGACACCACCACCAGATTTACAAAACCTACTTGCAGTCAGAGCTCTGATAGAGCCATTTCCCCAATGTACAGGCACCTGTAAGAGCTGAGAAATGTTCATTTGTCCTGTGATGCAGAGTTTGTGCTCCTAGCACAGCCTCCCCCAGTGAAATGGTGCTTTAAGGACTATGCTTCTTCAAGCCTATGTACTGCACTGGGCAATTAATGTTGGGAGCCTCATGGCTAGTAAAGGGACACTAGGTTGCAGCAGGGAAGGGCTGGGTGGCCACCACAGCTCTGTTCAGAGGACTGGGCACACACATACACACACCTTCCTTGCTCTCCCTTATTGCTGGATGCAACTTAAGTGAAGAACCCCACTTCTGAGAGGGCCCACAAGATGCTTTGTGGTTACACTGCATCAGCTCTGTGCTTTGCTTTGATCCAGAGCTGAATTACTCCTCACAAGCTGGGCTGTGGTGAGTGTGTGTGCTTCTCTTCCTCCAAAAGATAGGTGAAAAGAATAGGCTTTTAAATCACTATGTTGGGGAGAATTCCTCACCAATCCATGCCAGGATGGGATGGAGAAGCTGTAGAAAAGCTACAGGCTAATGGCAGATCTTCCACTCTGATACTTCTAGCTGTAAGGCCATCTGATAAGACAGATATAAAGTAAATTTTAACTTGCACTCACAACACAAACATGGTTGAAAACTAGATTAGCTATAGTCCATTTGTGTTCACTGGAGATGTACCAACCACTGAATTAGACTGATCATAATCTCCATTACTGTTGGTCTCTAGTTGAGCCCAGGGAAAGAACCAGTAGAGTCAAATGGGAGAATATTGAATCGAGTTTTGATTGTATTGCTTTGATAATTTTAAAGGAACCAATTGGGAGACCAGGCCACTCTCTGACCTTCCAACCCCTTGTGGTAGAGAAGCTGCAGAGAACGAATTTGCAGGAAGCTTCTCAAAAATTCTGAGCCACAATTAAAAGGTAATGGCAGCCTCTGTAAACCAGCCAGCCTATTCCTACCAAGACTGACCCTTAACTGCATTTCAGTGGAGCACAAAGATCTTTAAAGAAAACAAGCCTTCTGTATTTCCCAAGTGTCAGATGCAGAGGATTTCCTTCACAGAATTCTACACACATATTTTTCTTTTTCCCATGGCCAAGTTTTCCTGTGAGCAAGGCAGGGGTTCAGATTCCAGGTCTTGAAAACAGCACCGTGATCTTTTTCCAAGACCAAAGCAGGATTTACTGGGGTCATGGATGCTGTTGGCCAACAACAGACACAGCTATTCCAGTGCCATTAAATGCCATGAACAGTTAAAAACCCTCAGAAGGGTCCATCTCTGTTCCTAGTCTTGTTCCTGGCTATTTTGGCCTGAGATCAGGGCAAACTCCACAAAAAAAAAGTCACTTGGGAGAAAAATCAGCACAATTCCTGCCCTTCCTTCCAAGGATGCAGACAGTAGCTGCCTTTCCTGTCAGCAGCCACTTTCTCAATTGCTTTGTAAGCTCCTTTCCAAACCCCATTGCCCATCTTCCAGCTGATGAGCTGGTCTCCAAGGCAAATATGAAAAGGAAAACCAGGAACCTTGCAAGAGCTAACAACACTGCATGGGCCAATGTGATGCCTCAGGAGCTCTGGAAGAAAATGTGTTCAGAAGCAAAAAAAACCAAAACTTTGATTTAAGTCTTGTATGTGAGAATTGTGACCAAGCAGCTGTATAGTCTACAGCAAATCACCTTGCCCCATGAAAAATTCCTCAAAACTAGAGTTCAAATACAGTTGAAGGAGTATGACTGACAACAGGCACAAGCCCACCTGCACAGAGGAGGATATTCTCAACATCTTCCCTGTAGTGAAACAGGTAAATCCCAAAGCCTCAGATGCTTTCCACTCCTTCCAGGGCAGGCAAGCAAAGGTTCAGCAAGGTGTCAAGACCATCAATGAGCTTATTGAACTCTGTGTGATGATGCTCTGCATGTAGAAATCTGTGTCTGCCTGAAGCTGCTGGCTCCTCTCAGCTACATCATGGGGAATTATTCTGAGACTTAAGCATCAGCAGAAAGCAGTGTGAGAGGGTACTGGGCACTGAACATCCCAACACGAGGTGGGGGTCAGTCTCTTCCCCCAGGTAACAAGGCTTCAAGCTGCACCAGGTTTAGGTTGGACCTTGGGAAAAGCTTTGCTGTTAAACCCAGGAATGTTCTGCCCAGGGAGGTGGTGGAGCCACCATGCTTGGAGGTATTTAAAAGACATGTTGATGAGGTGCTTAAGGACATGGTTTAGTGGTGGGATTGGCAGTGTTAGGTTAATGGTTGGACTAGATCTAAAAAGCCTTTTTAAACCAAAACAATTCTATGATTGTCTGCTCTCTCAGCTGGTCCTTCCACCACCATGAAGCCAGGTCCACACCTGAAAAGGCATTCCCCATTCTCCCTGCACCCAGAGAAAGGTCTCCTCAAGGCTTCCCTGACAATTAAACCTTGCAAAACAAAACAAAAAAAAAAGCATAACTCTCACTGAAGCAAAGAACAGGAGAAAAGACTTCTCTCACCCAGACAAAATCATGCCCAAAACTCCATGAAAAAACTGCTCAGAGACAGCTTAAGCCAAGCAGCACACACCTTGTTCAGAAAGTATCTGGGGAAAAAAGCTATATGCAGATTTTTTGAGTCAGGCTTAATTGCTCAGACACCCGACACAGAGTCCCATGGTCAGGTCAGAGCCCTCACCAGTTTGTGGGTGACCTTGTGCAAGTTGTTCAGCCTCCCCCTTCATGGTCACAGAGGAAAGAGAAGAATTTTTACACTGCTTTCTTTATCTAAACTAATTCAACCCTGTGTCAGATGGTCAGTGCCAGGATGCAAGCATGCAATGGTTGTACCCTACAAGGCATTCACATCACAGCTTCTGCCCCTGGTATTGTTATAAAGAGAGTAATTTCATCTCTACACTACCACACAGGCCATGTGTACTCTGCAGAAAGAACTCCTGCAAAACTCCAGGCAATGGAGAAAGGTATTGCAGGGTTGTGACATGCAAATGAAGAGCTGTCAGAAATAAGATTTATCTCGCCCACAACAGAACTGTCCATCTGTGCTGAAAATTTCCACACAAAAAAAACCCCAAGCCACTTCCTAATGTTTTAATTCCTTGTAGAAGGGAAAAAAAAAAATAAATAGAACAACAAAATATGTCACTGTTGATTTACACTAACCTCATTTTTTAATCACTAGGGCACGATCCTTCCCTGCTGAGCCCAACTTGAGCACAAGGCAGCCTTTAAGTGACCACTTCTAAGTGCAATATCCATGAACTAGTGCAGCATGGAAGTGAACATGCAGTGTGCTCCTTTACTGAGTGATTCAGGGGTTAAACATGATGGGTCAATGTAACTTTCATTTAGACACAGCTTTCTAGCATTAATAGCATTTCTCAAAAACATTATGTCGACTGTTTCTACATCTCGCTGACCCTCAGCCATATCTTTATTTTTCAACTGCCTTCCCCTTTGCTACTGCTCCATTTCCTTCCTAAGTTTTCAACTAAATCCAAGACATTGACGTACTTCGGGCATTTGGAGGGCAAAACAAAACCCACCCTTGATCTCAATCCAGAAGTCTTTAAAAAAACCAAGTGGAGGTTAAGCTGTTAAGGCTGCTTGACTGGCCCTGTGGAAGGAACACCCAGGTGCTGAACAGCTCAGGAGAGAAGGAGTTTTTTAGACTACAGCAGCTTCTGCCATAGTCCCAAAGGGTCTCAGCAGCTGCCAACACCCCTTGCTAAAGAAACTTTCTCAGTCTAACATAGCAAGGGGGGATTTCACTTAGGTAGCACTTGTAGAGATGGGCAAAAAAAAAAAGATCTTAAATGTGTCTCAATTCAAAAACCTATGTATAAACTAGCCTTAAAAGTTTAAAGTCTTAATTTCCAGACAGTTTTGTCCTGCCCTTCATCTGAAGTGAAAGAAAAACTACCCTCAGAGACTCCCCATTTGACATTTGTGAGAGATTATCAAACTAAAATCCTCATCTAAATTGATGCCAGATTTTAGGGTTCAAATATTGCTGGTCTTTGCTTGTGTCTACAAGATTTGAACTTTCAGTAACTGCCTTCCAAAAGACATATCCCTGGTGTTATTATTAACAACACTCTGCTTGGAACATGACTTGAGCTGTTATGGAATGAAAACTGAGATATCTGCCAGGAAAAACACCAGAGGGCAAAAAAAGCAGTAGCTGGTGTTAAGAGAGAATTGGAACATTTGTAATTGAACAGCAGTTAGAAAATAACAGCATCCAACCCACATTATAACTACACCCCCCCATAACTATACACAATTTTTAGTATCTTAACTATTAGTAGGGTTACATTTGCAAAGCTGCTCATGAAAACAAAGTTTTTAAACAACAGCATTTCAGTGGTCTCGGATCACCTGTATTACTTGAAAAGTATATAAACCTGCACCATTTTCTGTTTCAACAACCTGTCAATCTTCACCTCACTACCTTTAGTAGTCAAAGACAACAGCAGCAGAAATAACCAACGTTGAAAATGGCAAAAAGTGCAAAACTGGGCATGAATTTTGGTAATTTAATTGCACTTTACTCAGTGCAGTTTAATAAACTATGTGATTTCCACCTGCTTTCTGTGACTGGCATGCTGGACAGATGTTAGATCTCTTCTGCATCCACTAAATGGGTTCCCTGCTTCACCCAGGAAGGAACCAAGGTGACAATACTATTTTGGCAGAAAAAGAGGGTGGATCATAGGTGAGTTGAATTCCTCTCAGCAGAAACTTATCTTCAGGAGTTGTATGCAGTTTTCAGGAACTTCAGGAGTATTTCAGGAATAATTCAGAATTTTATAGATTAGAAAATCGAGCCAAGAAATAATGCTTTTCTCTGCAATTCCATGGGAAAAGGACAGTTTCCCCTATGGATATTTTAAGAGCATCTTCCAGTTTCTTTTATGGAGGCTGGTTAAAGCAGCAAGCTAAGATACACATGAAGCATGCTGTTAGCTGGCCACGTTACAGCCCATGGGATGCTTGCCAGTACTCATTCAGAATAAAGCAGTCAGCAAATGCAGCTTCAGCCCTATCTGTCTCCCTCCTTGCATGACTTGTCAACTGAATTGCACAGCCACACGGGGTAAGAGATGAGAAAAAAACCCCTTGTTTTAGGACTAAACAATGATTCCACAAAGCCCAGATACTAGTTCCAGCACTCAGGAGGCAAAGAGACATCTGGGCTGCCAGCCTGTGCTGCCCTCAGCTATGAAGCCCTCTTTCCATTACAGCTTCCCTCTCTCTGCTGAGCACAGGGCTACTGCTCTCCAGAAATGAACTGTGACCCCCCAGGGACAGCCACATGCTCCCAGCAACCCATGGCTGATAAACCATTGCTGGCATTAATGTCCAGATTTCACATTTCTATGGTTTTGGTGCAGAAGTGTTCAGCTCCCCATGGCTCATGGCTGGGGCTGGAGGCAGTCAGCAGAACATGCAGCTTGTGGGAAAAGCAGCCAGACCCTGCAGCAGCCAAATCACAGCCTGGCACAAATCACAGCCTGGCACAGCCACACCTCCCTTTGTCAGCCCCACTGACTGTTCTTGTCAACAGCAAGTTGGAGCACAAGAGGTTGAGGGGAAACACAAGGAAAAACTTTTTCCCAGAGCCTGACAGGGGCTGCCCAGGGAGGTTGTGGAGTCTCCTGCTCTGGAGACACTCAACACCCACCTGGATCTGTTCCTGGGTGACTTGGTCTGGGTGCCCCTGCTCTGGCAGGGGGGTTGGACTAGATGATCTTCTAGCTCCCTTCCAACCCCTAACATTCTGTGATTCATCATTTGCTTGCTCGGGCCAGACAGAGCCCAGCCACGTGTCATGTGTGGGAAACCAGTCCCTGCTGTGACTCTTACCCTAGACAATACTGAAGGGACAGAATTCTGTCTTTATAACTTGAGATTTCACTCTCACTGAAAACAGGTTTCTTACCATTTGGTTCTAATGTATTACTAGTTGTTCTAGTGATGCAGGCTCAGATCACACTCTTAACTGCTGCCAAAGAATTAAAAGCTTCTATTTACCATTACTGAAACTGGGAAAATATGGATGGAATGCTGGAAGTGCCCAGATTACTCCCTCAGCTCCATGCTCACCTGTTTCTGAAGCATAAAGCTGCAAGGCTGTCAGCAGAAAAAGGTTTTCCACTAATTAAGGATCAGGTCTTTAGCAATGATTAGAGATTGATATCAGCAGTCTGTTGGTGATCAGCAGCACAAGGTGTAGTACATTTGCCATACTACTGTGATTCCCTGGAAATGGGTCTAAGTCACAGGCAGCTTCACAGGGGACTGAATCAGCTCCCTGAGCACTACAAAGAGCACATTTTCAGCAGGGTATTTTTTCTCCTCAGCTCTGCATTCCACAGTCTAATCTACTGCTGCTGCTGCAGCAGTTTGTCTGGCATGAATATAGGCCATTGGGAAGGTCCTTAAGGAGCCATCAACCTACTAATGTATGTTCCAGAGCTCAGATCCATTTGCTCTTCCTCCTGCTCCCTGGTGCCTCTTACCAAAATGACTTACCCCATGCTGGGCTCACCTCTAGCATCGTGGCCATACAATAAAGGATGTTATTAAGCACCTAGCCACCTCTGTCTGAATTTCACTGCTGCATCTCAGGAGGCAACACGTGGATTCACTCTGGCTGTCTTCAGGTACTTCAGTCCTGCTCTTTCACAGCCCTGACAGCATCCCACACAGGTGCCATAGGTGGTGGCAGCAGCAGGGACTCACCAGCACTACATCCACTCTGGGTGGCAGCTCCAGTGCCTGCTGCACAACTCATGTCCCAGGAAGGGGGCTCGTCCTTCAACTCCAGAGTTGCAGGGAGTTGACTTGCACAGAAAGGAGGTTGCAGATTGCAGTGTCCCCTGTGCTTCCCACAGTCTCACTTCCAGCAGCCTCCTGGCCACCTTTGGACACATCTGATTTTCCACATGCTTGGCTGCATCACTTATTCCAGACCTAAACTAAGAACTGCAACTGGCACCAACCTAGCCCTGCATCTGGTTTTCATTCCTCATTTCCAAAACACAGATTATTCTGTTCACATCACAGAAGCCCAGACACAAAAAAAAAAAAAGAAAAAGGGGAGCCATTATTTGTCTTCAGAAGATTGCTGCAGTAACACCCTCAGAGCCTCATCCATCCAAATGGATGATAGCAGCCTGCTTCCCTGGAGTGCCATGGAGCCTCTCAGAAGTGCTTTGTGCTCTGAAAGGCTTGTTTACAAGTGCTTTACTTTTAGCCAACAAGTATGAATTCTGCTGGAAAAAGTTAATCAGATATTTGTCTTAAGTTCCTTCTCAGGCTACAGACAGGAGAGACATTTCAGCCAGCACAATAAACTGCAAGGGTTCAGGAAGAAAGAAGGACCTAAAAGCCAGAGAAGATCAATGAGTTTTTGCTGAGTAATACCCCAGCATGCCAATAAGACAACAGGATTTGATCTGGAGGAAGCAAAAGGCAATGGCTTTCTTTCCTAGCAGCCTTTACTTCCCAGGCAAACTGGACTCAGGGTAGAATAATAATAAAAATAAATAAATCATTTAAATTAATAAATTACAAACCACTGCTGCAGGGACCTCTCAACATTCAGCAACTCACTAGACACTGAAGTTCACAGTGATGGTTCCCAGTGGTGACTCAAAGAGATGGCCATGAAAAAGAAACAGGTTTTTGGAGAGATGTGGAAGAGCCTTCCCATGAAATGAGAAAAAAATGAAATATATAAATAGCCATCACTAGCAGTGTATACAGAATAAAAGCAAATACAAGGCACTAATAATCATGCCACAAATATTCTCTTAAGTCATGATCAGAGTATATCTAACATATCCTTGTATTTATAAAGGTAGATGCACAATAGGGTTGCACTTAATGCAAGATGTCTATTTGCATAAGAAAGGATTTTCTTCTTAGCATCCACATCTCATGACCAAGCAAATGCACCCCACTAAATAAGCATAGGCATTTTCTTCCTACTGGACCATTTAGCAGGAGCACACCATCAGGACAACACCAGGATGCACTGGAAATGATGCAGTCCACTGCTGGAAGAAAACCAGACCCCCAAAACTCCTTAGGTTTTTATGATAATTAGGTGCCTGGACCACCTTCTGCCTCTCAGGAAGCAAAGGAAAGAAGTAATTACCCTCCTATCTCCCTGCTACACAAAGAGGGCTCCCACGCTCCTGTCAGCTGTGACAACAGCCAGCACTCTGTAGGCAGCACTTGTTTTATTCCCCTGCCAAACAGCAACTGCAAGAGGCTGGTTTCACCAGTCTGCCTGTACTGGCATGAGCAATGCTCACATAGATTACCAAGTGTGAGGCTCAAACCAAGGAGCTGCTTCTGAGCCATCCCTAAAGCACAGTGGAGAGACAGAGCTGACTGCCAGTCTCAACACTGACACATGATGCTGCAGAGATCAGCTTGTGGGGTTACATCTGGTCAAAGACACCTCCAAGCCATCTCTAGCCAAGTGCTACACAGCAGCCTTGAAAGCAAGCTAGGAGGGTTCTCTGTTCTCTGAAGTCATGGGATGGCTGCCTCCTGTCTCAAAAAACAGCAAAAACAGAACAGGGGGCATCACTCTGTACCCACAGATTTCAGTAATCGAGTTTCAGCCAACTTCAACAAGGGCAGAATGGATTTTTCTCATTCCATTTATTTCTTCCTATTGAAATAGATGACAAATTTAACTTGTCAGTTTTAATTAGCATTTGCATTATGTTCTGCTCTGAAGAAGTTGTTCTGTTTTGACAAACAAGGGGGAAAAAAAAGTCGAATACATAACTCAAGCCTAAAACTTAGGATGTCAACATGAAAGGCAAAAACTAATTAAGATGCTTCACAGGAGACCCCAGCACTTCCCACAGACACCAGTGACATAATGCTCTAGCCAGACATTCTGTACATGGGTATATGCACAAACATCCCAAGTGTCAGGGATTCACCAAATGAAAACTGACATCAGTTAGTACCAGCAATGGAACAGAGCCCAAGACTTGCAGCTAAGTTCAAGCCCAGTAATACTGGAAGAGCACAGCAGGAGTCAATCCTTCTTTCAAACAACAGAATGTAGTGTCTCATGATAAATATGTGAAGAAAGCATTATCAGCAGCAGCCAACAAACAGAAAACTGAGACAAAAGTACAGATTCTCCAAAGCATGTTTGGTTCTTATTTCTTGCTGTAGTCAATCAGTATTAAACACAGATGTACCTCCATGGACATTAAGAGAAATAGAAGAATCAGGTTTTTTTATGAGTTATTATATATAATAACTCATAAAAAAACCTGATTCTTCTATTTCTCTTAATGTCCATGGAGGTACATCTGTGTTTAATACTGATTGACTACAGCAAGAAATAAGAACCAAACATGCTTTGGAGAATCTGTACTTTTGTCTCAGTTTTCTGTTTGTTGGCTGCTGCTGATAATGCTTTCTTCACATATTTATCATGAGACACTACATTCTGTTGTTTGAAAGAAGGATTGACTCCTGCTGTGCTCTTCCAGTATTACTGGGCTTGAACTTAGCTGCAAGTCTTGGGCTCTGTTCCATTGCTGGTACTAACTGATGTCAGTTTTCATTTGGTGAATCCCTGACACTTGGGATGTTTGTGCATATACCCATGTACAGAATGTCTGGCTAGAGCATTATGTCACTGGTGTCTGTGGGAAGTGCTGGGGTCTCCTGTGAAGCATCTTAATTAGTTTTTGCCTTTCATGTTGACATCCTAAGTTTTAGGCTTGAGTTATGTATTCGACTTTTTTTTCCCCCTTGTTTGTCAAAACAGAACAACTTCTTCAGAGCAGAACATAATGCAAATGCTAATTAAAACTGACAAGTTAAATTTGTCATCTATTTCAATAGGAAGAAATAAATGGAATGAGAAAAATCCATTCTGCCCTTGTTGAAGTTGGCTGAAACTCGATTACTGAAATCTGTGGGTACAGAGTGATGCCCCCTGTTCTGTTTTTGCTGTTTTTTGAGACAGGAGGCAGCCATCCCATGACTTCAGAGAACAGAGAACCCTCCTAGCTTGCTTTCAAGGCTGCTGTGTAGCACTTGGCTAGAGATGGCTTGGAGGTGTCTTTGACCAGATGTAACCCCACAAGCTGATCTCTGCAGCATCATGTGTCAGTGTTGAGACTGGCAGTCAGCTCTGTCTCTCCACTGTGCTTTAGGGATGGCTCAGAAGCAGCTCCTTGGTTTGAGCCTCACACTTGGTAATCTATGTGAGCATTGCTCATGCCAGTACAGGCAGACTGGTGAAACCAGCCTCTTGCAGTTGCTGTTTGGCAGGGGAATAAAACAAGTGCTGCCTACAGAGTGCTGGCTGTTGTCACAGCTGACAGGAGCGTGGGAGCCCTCTTTGTGTAGCAGGGAGATAGGAGGGTAATTACTTCTTTCCTTTGCTTCCTGAGAGGCAGAAGGTGGTCCAGGCACCTAATTATCATAAAAACCTAAGGAGTTTTGGGGGTCTGGTTTTCTTCCAGCAGTGGACTGCATCATTTCCAGTGCATCCTGGTGTTGTCCTGATGGTGTGCTCCTGCTAAATGGTCCAGTAGGAAGAAAATGCCTATGCTTATTTAGTGGGGTGCATTTGCTTGGTCATGAGATGTGGATGCTAAGAAGAAAATCCTTTCTTATGCAAATAGACATCTTGCATTAAGTGCAACCCTATTGTGCATCTACCTTTATAAATACAAGGATATGTTAGATATACTCTGATCATGACTTAAGAGAATATTTGTGGCATGATTATTAGTGCCTTGTATTTGCTTTTATTCTGTATACACTGCTAGTGATGGCTATTTATATATTTCATTTTTTTCTCATTTCATGGGAAGGCTCTTCCACATCTCTCCAAAAACCTGTTTCTTTTTCATGGCCATCTCTTTGAGTCACCACTGGGAACCATCACTGTGAACTTCAGTGTCTAGTGAGTTGCTGAATGTTGAGAGGTCCCTGCAGCAGTGGTTTGTAATTTATTAATTTAAATGATTTATTTATTTTTATTATTATTCTACCCTGAGTCCAGTTTGCCTGGGAAGTAAAGGCTGCTAGGAAAGAAAGCCATTGCCTTTTGCTTCCTCCAGATCAAATCCTGTTGTCTTATTGGCATGCTGGGGTATTACTCAGCAAAAACTCATTGATCTTCTCTGGCTTTTAGGTCCTTCTTTCTTCCTGAACCCTTGCAGTTTATTGTGCTGGCTGAAATGTCTCTCCTGTCTGTAGCCTGAGAAGGAACTTAAGACAAATATCTGATTAACTTTTTCCAGCAGAATTCATACTTGTTGGCTAAAAGTAAAGCACTTGTAAACAAGCCTTTCAGAGCACAAAGCACTTCTGAGAGGCTCCATGGCACTCCAGGGAAGCAGGCTGCTATCATCCATTTGGATGGATGAGGCTCTGAGGGTGTTACTGCAGCAATCTTCTGAAGACAAATAATGGCTCCCCTTTTTCTTTTTTTTTTTTTGTGTCTGGGCTTCTGTGATGTGAACAGAATAATCTGTGTTTTGGAAATGAGGAATGAAAACCAGATGCAGGGCTAGGTTGGTGCCAGTTGCAGTTCTTAGTTTAGGTCTGGAATAAGTGATGCAGCCAAGCATGTGGAAAATCAGATGTGTCCAAAGGTGGCCAGGAGGCTGCTGGAAGTGAGACTGTGGGAAGCACAGGGGACACTGCAATCTGCAACCTCCTTTCTGTGCAAGTCAACTCCCTGCAACTCTGGAGTTGAAGGACGAGCCCCCTTCCTGGGACATGAGTTGTGCAGCAGGCACTGGAGCTGCCACCCAGAGTGGATGTAGTGCTGGTGAGTCCCTGCTGCTGCCACCACCTATGGCACCTGTGTGGGATGCTGTCAGGGCTGTGAAAGAGCAGGACTGAAGTACCTGAAGACAGCCAGAGTGAATCCACGTGTTGCCTCCTGAGATGCAGCAGTGAAATTCAGACAGAGGTGGCTAGGTGCTTAATAACATCCTTTATTGTATGGCCACGATGCTAGAGGTGAGCCCAGCATGGGGTAAGTCATTTTGGTAAGAGGCACCAGGGAGCAGGAGGAAGAGCAAATGGATCTGAGCTCTGGAACATACATTAGTAGGTTGATGGCTCCTTAAGGACCTTCCCAATGGCCTATATTCATGCCAGACAAACTGCTGCAGCAGCAGCAGTAGATTAGACTGTGGAATGCAGAGCTGAGGAGAAAAAATACCCTGCTGAAAATGTGCTCTTTGTAGTGCTCAGGGAGCTGATTCAGTCCCCTGTGAAGCTGCCTGTGACTTAGACCCATTTCCAGGGAATCACAGTAGTATGGCAAATGTACTACACCTTGTGCTGCTGATCACCAACAGACTGCTGATATCAATCTCTAATCATTGCTAAAGACCTGATCCTTAATTAGTGGAAAACCTTTTTCTGCTGACAGCCTTGCAGCTTTATGCTTCAGAAACAGGTGAGCATGGAGCTGAGGGAGTAATCTGGGCACTTCCAGCATTCCATCCATATTTTCCCAGTTTCAGTAATGGTAAATAGAAGCTTTTAATTCTTTGGCAGCAGTTAAGAGTGTGATCTGAGCCTGCATCACTAGAACAACTAGTAATACATTAGAACCAAATGGTAAGAAACCTGTTTTCAGTGAGAGTGAAATCTCAAGTTATAAAGACAGAATTCTGTCCCTTCAGTATTGTCTAGGGTAAGAGTCACAGCAGGGACTGGTTTCCCACACATGACACGTGGCTGGGCTCTGTCTGGCCCGAGCAAGCAAATGATGAATCACAGAATGTTAGGGGTTGGAAGGGAGCTAGAAGATCATCTAGTCCAACCCCCCTGCCAGAGCAGGGGCACCCAGACCAAGTCACCCAGGAACAGATCCAGGTGGGTGTTGAGTGTCTCCAGAGCAGGAGACTCCACAACCTCCCTGGGCAGCCCCTGTCAGGCTCTGGGAAAAAGTTTTTCCTTGTGTTTCCCCTCAACCTCTTGTGCTCCAACTTGCTGTTGACAAGAACAGTCAGTGGGGCTGACAAAGGGAGGTGTGGCTGTGCCAGGCTGTGATTTGTGCCAGGCTGTGATTTGGCTGCTGCAGGGTCTGGCTGCTTTTCCCACAAGCTGCATGTTCTGCTGACTGCCTCCAGCCCCAGCCATGAGCCATGGGGAGCTGAACACTTCTGCACCAAAACCATAGAAATGTGAAATCTGGACATTAATGCCAGCAATGGTTTATCAGCCATGGGTTGCTGGGAGCATGTGGCTGTCCCTGGGGGGTCACAGTTCATTTCTGGAGAGCAGTAGCCCTGTGCTCAGCAGAGAGAGGGAAGCTGTAATGGAAAGAGGGCTTCATAGCTGAGGGCAGCACAGGCTGGCAGCCCAGATGTCTCTTTGCCTCCTGAGTGCTGGAACTAGTATCTGGGCTTTGTGGAATCATTGTTTAGTCCTAAAACAAGGGGTTTTTTTCTCATCTCTTACCCCGTGTGGCTGTGCAATTCAGTTGACAAGTCATGCAAGGAGGGAGACAGATAGGGCTGAAGCTGCATTTGCTGACTGCTTTATTCTGAATGAGTACTGGCAAGCATCCCATGGGCTGTAACGTGGCCAGCTAACAGCATGCTTCATGTGTATCTTAGCTTGCTGCTTTAACCAGCCTCCATAAAAGAAACTGGAAGATGCTCTTAAAATATCCATAGGGGAAACTGTCCTTTTCCCATGGAATTGCAGAGAAAAGCATTATTTCTTGGCTCGATTTTCTAATCTATAAAATTCTGAATTATTCCTGAAATACTCCTGAAGTTCCTGAAAACTGCATACAACTCCTGAAGATAAGTTTCTGCTGAGAGGAATTCAACTCACCTATGATCCACCCTCTTTTTCTGCCAAAATAGTATTGTCACCTTGGTTCCTTCCTGGGTGAAGCAGGGAACCCATTTAGTGGATGCAGAAGAGATCTAACATCTGTCCAGCATGCCAGTCACAGAAAGCAGGTGGAAATCACATAGTTTATTAAACTGCACTGAGTAAAGTGCAATTAAATTACCAAAATTCATGCCCAGTTTTGCACTTTTTGCCATTTTCAACGTTGGTTATTTCTGCTGCTGTTGTCTTTGACTACTAAAGGTAGTGAGGTGAAGATTGACAGGTTGTTGAAACAGAAAATGGTGCAGGTTTATATACTTTTCAAGTAATACAGGTGATCCGAGACCACTGAAATGCTGTTGTTTAAAAACTTTGTTTTCATGAGCAGCTTTGCAAATGTAACCCTACTAATAGTTAAGATACTAAAAATTGTGTATAGTTATGGGGGGGTGTAGTTATAATGTGGGTTGGATGCTGTTATTTTCTAACTGCTGTTCAATTACAAATGTTCCAATTCTCTCTTAACACCAGCTACTGCTTTTTTTGCCCTCTGGTGTTTTTCCTGGCAGATATCTCAGTTTTCATTCCATAACAGCTCAAGTCATGTTCCAAGCAGAGTGTTGTTAATAATAACACCAGGGATATGTCTTTTGGAAGGCAGTTACTGAAAGTTCAAATCTTGTAGACACAAGCAAAGACCAGCAATATTTGAACCCTAAAATCTGGCATCAATTTAGATGAGGATTTTAGTTTGATAATCTCTCACAAATGTCAAATGGGGAGTCTCTGAGGGTAGTTTTTCTTTCACTTCAGATGAAGGGCAGGACAAAACTGTCTGGAAATTAAGACTTTAAACTTTTAAGGCTAGTTTATACATAGGTTTTTGAATTGAGACACATTTAAGATCTTTTTTTTTTTGCCCATCTCTACAAGTGCTACCTAAGTGAAATCCCCCCTTGCTATGTTAGACTGAGAAAGTTTCTTTAGCAAGGGGTGTTGGCAGCTGCTGAGACCCTTTGGGACTATGGCAGAAGCTGCTGTAGTCTAAAAAACTCCTTCTCTCCTGAGCTGTTCAGCACCTGGGTGTTCCTTCCACAGGGCCAGTCAAGCAGCCTTAACAGCTTAACCTCCACTTGGTTTTTTTAAAGACTTCTGGATTGAGATCAAGGGTGGGTTTTGTTTTGCCCTCCAAATGCCCGAAGTACGTCAATGTCTTGGATTTAGTTGAAAACTTAGGAAGGAAATGGAGCAGTAGCAAAGGGGAAGGCAGTTGAAAAATAAAGATATGGCTGAGGGTCAGCGAGATGTAGAAACAGTCGACATAATGTTTTTGAGAAATGCTATTAATGCTAGAAAGCTGTGTCTAAATGAAAGTTACATTGACCCATCATGTTTAACCCCTGAATCACTCAGTAAAGGAGCACACTGCATGTTCACTTCCATGCTGCACTAGTTCATGGATATTGCACTTAGAAGTGGTCACTTAAAGGCTGCCTTGTGCTCAAGTTGGGCTCAGCAGGGAAGGATCGTGCCCTAGTGATTAAAAAATGAGGTTAGTGTAAATCAACAGTGACATATTTTGTTGTTCTATTTATTTTTTTTTTTCCCTTCTACAAGGAATTAAAACATTAGGAAGTGGCTTGGGGTTTTTTTTGTGTGGAAATTTTCAGCACAGATGGACAGTTCTGTTGTGGGCGAGATAAATCTTATTTCTGACAGCTCTTCATTTGCATGTCACAACCCTGCAATACCTTTCTCCATTGCCTGGAGTTTTGCAGGAGTTCTTTCTGCAGAGTACACATGGCCTGTGTGGTAGTGTAGAGATGAAATTACTCTCTTTATAACAATACCAGGGGCAGAAGCTGTGATGTGAATGCCTTGTAGGGTACAACCATTGCATGCTTGCATCCTGGCACTGACCATCTGACACAGGGTTGAATTAGTTTAGATAAAGAAAGCAGTGTAAAAATTCTTCTCTTTCCTCTGTGACCATGAAGGGGGAGGCTGAACAACTTGCACAAGGTCACCCACAAACTGGTGAGGGCTCTGACCTGACCATGGGACTCTGTGTCGGGTGTCTGAGCAATTAAGCCTGACTCAAAAAATCTGCATATAGCTTTTTTCCCCAGATACTTTCTGAACAAGGTGTGTGCTGCTTGGCTTAAGCTGTCTCTGAGCAGTTTTTTCATGGAGTTTTGGGCATGATTTTGTCTGGGTGAGAGAAGTCTTTTCTCCTGTTCTTTGCTTCAGTGAGAGTTATGCTTTTTTTTTTGTTTTGTTTTGCAAGGTTTAATTGTCAGGGAAGCCTTGAGGAGACCTTTCTCTGGGTGCAGGGAGAATGGGGAATGCCTTTTCAGGTGTGGACCTGGCTTCATGGTGGTGGAAGGACCAGCTGAGAGAGCAGACAATCATAGAATTGTTTTGGTTTAAAAAGGCTTTTTAGATCTAGTCCAACCATTAACCTAACACTGCCAATCCCACCACTAAACCATGTCCTTAAGCACCTCATCAACATGTCTTTTAAATACCTCCAAGCATGGTGGCTCCACCACCTCCCTGGGCAGAACATTCCTGGGTTTAACAGCAAAGCTTTTCCCAAGGTCCAACCTAAACCTGGTGCAGCTTGAAGCCTTGTTACCTGGGGGAAGAGACTGACCCCCACCTCGTGTTGGGATGTTCAGTGCCCAGTACCCTCTCACACTGCTTTCTGCTGATGCTTAAGTCTCAGAATAATTCCCCATGATGTAGCTGAGAGGAGCCAGCAGCTTCAGGCAGACACAGATTTCTACATGCAGAGCATCATCACACAGAGTTCAATAAGCTCATTGATGGTCTTGACACCTTGCTGAACCTTTGCTTGCCTGCCCTGGAAGGAGTGGAAAGCATCTGAGGCTTTGGGATTTACCTGTTTCACTACAGGGAAGATGTTGAGAATATCCTCCTCTGTGCAGGTGGGCTTGTGCCTGTTGTCAGTCATACTCCTTCAACTGTATTTGAACTCTAGTTTTGAGGAATTTTTCATGGGGCAAGGTGATTTGCTGTAGACTATACAGCTGCTTGGTCACAATTCTCACATACAAGACTTAAATCAAAGTTTTGGTTTTTTTTGCTTCTGAACACATTTTCTTCCAGAGCTCCTGAGGCATCACATTGGCCCATGCAGTGTTGTTAGCTCTTGCAAGGTTCCTGGTTTTCCTTTTCATATTTGCCTTGGAGACCAGCTCATCAGCTGGAAGATGGGCAATGGGGTTTGGAAAGGAGCTTACAAAGCAATTGAGAAAGTGGCTGCTGACAGGAAAGGCAGCTACTGTCTGCATCCTTGGAAGGAAGGGCAGGAATTGTGCTGATTTTTCTCCCAAGTGACTTTTTTTTTGTGGAGTTTGCCCTGATCTCAGGCCAAAATAGCCAGGAACAAGACTAGGAACAGAGATGGACCCTTCTGAGGGTTTTTAACTGTTCATGGCATTTAATGGCACTGGAATAGCTGTGTCTGTTGTTGGCCAACAGCATCCATGACCCCAGTAAATCCTGCTTTGGTCTTGGAAAAAGATCACGGTGCTGTTTTCAAGACCTGGAATCTGAACCCCTGCCTTGCTCACAGGAAAACTTGGCCATGGGAAAAAGAAAAATATGTGTGTAGAATTCTGTGAAGGAAATCCTCTGCATCTGACACTTGGGAAATACAGAAGGCTTGTTTTCTTTAAAGATCTTTGTGCTCCACTGAAATGCAGTTAAGGGTCAGTCTTGGTAGGAATAGGCTGGCTGGTTTACAGAGGCTGCCATTACCTTTTAATTGTGGCTCAGAATTTTTGAGAAGCTTCCTGCAAATTCGTTCTCTGCAGCTTCTCTACCACAAGGGGTTGGAAGGTCAGAGAGTGGCCTGGTCTCCCAATTGGTTCCTTTAAAATTATCAAAGCAATACAATCAAAACTCGATTCAATATTCTCCCATTTGACTCTACTGGTTCTTTCCCTGGGCTCAACTAGAGACCAACAGTAATGGAGATTATGATCAGTCTAATTCAGTGGTTGGTACATCTCCAGTGAACACAAATGGACTATAGCTAATCTAGTTTTCAACCATGTTTGTGTTGTGAGTGCAAGTTAAAATTTACTTTATATCTGTCTTATCAGATGGCCTTACAGCTAGAAGTATCAGAGTGGAAGATCTGCCATTAGCCTGTAGCTTTTCTACAGCTTCTCCATCCCATCCTGGCATGGATTGGTGAGGAATTCTCCCCAACATAGTGATTTAAAAGCCTATTCTTTTCACCTATCTTTTGGAGGAAGAGAAGCACACACACTCACCACAGCCCAGCTTGTGAGGAGTAATTCAGCTCTGGATCAAAGCAAAGCACAGAGCTGATGCAGTGTAACCACAAAGCATCTTGTGGGCCCTCTCAGAAGTGGGGTTCTTCACTTAAGTTGCATCCAGCAATAAGGGAGAGCAAGGAAGGTGTGTGTATGTGTGTGCCCAGTCCTCTGAACAGAGCTGTGGTGGCCACCCAGCCCTTCCCTGCTGCAACCTAGTGTCCCTTTACTAGCCATGAGGCTCCCAACATTAATTGCCCAGTGCAGTACATAGGCTTGAAGAAGCATAGTCCTTAAAGCACCATTTCACTGGGGGAGGCTGTGCTAGGAGCACAAACTCTGCATCACAGGACAAATGAACATTTCTCAGCTCTTACAGGTGCCTGTACATTGGGGAAATGGCTCTATCAGAGCTCTGACTGCAAGTAGGTTTTGTAAATCTGGTGGTGGTGTCCTGCAGCACTTCCAAGGCCTCTTTGAACCTGAAGTCCTCTGTCCACTCACCCCACAGTAATTACAGGAGCTATATACTGTGACAGGCACAATGATGCTTCTGTTTCTGAGGTTGCTTTTCAGCCTGAAACAACCATCAGAGCTTTATTAAAGTTGTCAAAGGAAAATGCACTTGAAGCTGTGGCTGTTGAACAGTTTGTCTTTTCTGTCTCCTCTGGTTTCCTGCTGAGTTGGATGTCTGGGAGTTTCAGTGTGACCTGTAGCAGCACCACACAGAGCCAAGGGCTGCTCCCCAGCACTGCCTCCTGCCAGACCCAGACACATCTTGGCAAGCAGTGGTTTGGCTCTGCTCTTCATGCTGTTCTCTGCTCTTCATGCTGTTCTCTGCTCCCTGCAAGGTCACAGCAGCCAACCCTGACACAATGCCACAGGTTTTGTCAGGCACACGGGCTGTTGTGAGTGTGCTCTGCTCCCTCCACCAGCCTGCCCTGCTACAGCAAACTTGATTCACAGATTCACAGGTATTAGAGGTTGGAAGGGACCTAGAAGATCTAGTCCAACCCCCCTGCCTGAGCAGGATCACCTAGACCAAGTCACCCAGGAACA
>JANHGL010021915.1:0-10270 GCA_024611195.1 Ceyx melanurus | reverse complement strand
TGCTCTGGCAGGGGGGTTGGACTAGATGATCTTCTAGGTCCCTTCCAACCCCTAACATTCTGTGATTCTGTGAAACTACAAGGCTTTTCTTCAGCTGCTAATTGTGTCTCCTTGCTATTATCAGCAATGTTAGTGGGGTAATTGTTGGGACCTGAAATTGTCCCTGTCTCCTGAGCTGCTGCTTTCCTGAGTCTCAGCCCAGACTGCTGGCATGGATCATAGCCATGGGAGTGGCTCCCCTGATATGTGGTAATGTTGTTAGTGCAGGGCAAAGTAGTTGGAAAGGTGATGGGAGAACAAAACAAGCTGCAAACTTAGGTATCTCTGGAGACTTAAGATGCTTAATGATACTAAAGCTTTTATCACTGAGTTTTTTGCTATATGGGACTCAGCCAGTCCCTTGCAGTTAGATCTGAGAACCTGAGGGGGAAAAGGAATCTCTGGGGAAGAAACACTGTCTTTCCTCTTTATCAGTGCTGCCCCAAGGCATCCAGTGTGTCCAATGCTGATGAGGACCATTGACCACCGTTGATGAGGAGGGGAGCTGTGTGCAGTACAGGCTGTGCTGCTCACATGCTGGTGTGACCACACTGCTGCCAGCAACCCTGTGCCCTGCACAGTGCCAACTGCAGTGGCTCACCTGCCAGCTGCTGGGGTCTGAGCCCTGCTGCAGGCTCTTCATGGGAAGGAGATGCTTCCTTGGCCAGCCCTGGATACATGATCCATTCCAGCCCCATTTGTGATGGTGTTAGGAACCAGCAGCTCAGGCTCCTGCCTTATCTCCCTGATATCAGTCTGGCTGAGGACTCCTGTTTTGGAGGACGTGCATTGCTTGCTTTGACAGGTCTGTTGCTTCCAAGGAAGCTTGGCAAAACTGGAGGAGCTGCAGCTCCTATTCTTGCCTTGGCTCACGTGGGCACTGGTGCCACTGGAAGCTATAATTGCAATGTCTATATTTTGGTTTTGGTCTGTTGTTGTTGTTTCTTTATATTATTAATAATTTATACAGAAAAATGAATATCACTGAATGTACAATTGCACTTTCAGAGTCCTGGTTTAATTGATCAGCCATGGACAGTAACAATGAGATTGGTTTGTTTCTGAAAGAAAAGTGAACACTGACAAACCTGTTTCCCTCTGAGATGCCAATTCCCATTGTAGAAAAACTGATAGTTTCCAAACTGTAGTTTCCATAAAACTTACCCCCCTACTCCAGTATTTTTTAAGACTGAGACCTTCCCAGAGCTTCAGCAGAGGAGTCCCTGGGACACTGGCTGTGGTGGAACTATTGTGCCCCTATTTTGTGATGAGGTGGTTGATTTTTGTTTTCTGGGCCTCTGAGGGGTTGGTTGATCTCAATAACCCTTTCCTGGCTGTGGTCAAGCAAGTCCTGCCTTGTTTTCTGGGATGTAGAGGAGAAATTACTCAATGTGATCAACGTTCTGTCTTGCAGGACTTTGGGAGAGCACCTTCTGTCTGGAACTATGAGGCCAGGCTTCATGGTGAGCTCACTGGGATCCACATGACCTGGTCAGGGCACTTAAGAACAACAGCAAAGACCTCACTTTTATATATTCAGCAGATTGTAGTAGCTGTAATCCTTAAATAGGCATTTAATCAAACTGCATGGGAGATTTCCCCTTGACTTCTTCCTGGGTGAGCAGGACAGCCAGCCAGCCAGCTCGTGCACTGCAGCTTTGTGTTGCAGTGCAGGCTCTTCTTTTGGAAAACAGCACCACACACTGCACTGCAAAATGGGCCATTTGCTTGCAAAGTGTCTTTTTTCCTGTCAAAACCGATCCTGATCACGAAGACAATCACCCACCAATATTGACAAGATCGTTTTCCTTGTATTTCCATATTCTTTTACACATCCTCCAGCAAAACCCAAGCTTGCTAAAACTTTGAAACAGCAGAGGCTGATGCTGCCCACAGCTTCTGCTCAGCTCAGAGCTGCAGAGAAAGGGTTTGCACGTTCCAGCAAGCAGCTGCTGCTGCTGTAGCTGCTGGATCCTGAGGCTGTGGGCGATGCTGTCCCCTAGCAAGGACCAGACTTTCTGTCTCTTGTAGAGGATGGCTGTCCCCTGATGGTGTTAGTGCTTGAGCAGACATCAGCCTGCAGCCCTGGGTCCAACTACAGCATCAGAGTGTGAGTGGGTGTTGCTGTCCATTGACTGAGGTCAGCAGCTGACCAGCTGTGTGCCTAGCTGACTGCAAATTCCCTCTTTGCTGAGCTTCTGTAAACCCTGAGTTGCAAACAGAGACACTGCAATAAATACAGGCTGATAGAAGAGAGAGAAGGGACCAGCATTTTCCCATCTATCTTTCTGTTGCACACCTTATCTGTGCTCTTTCTACACCTTCTCATGCTCAAATACTGGTGTTGAGTGTAGAAAAACGTGGATCAGTCTGAACAAAAATGCTAGTGCCAATTCAAACTCCCACTGGAGAGAAAAGGTGTTGGCAGTTGTCCCAAAAGTATCCTTCTCTCCGTTTTCATGGTTGTGTAGTGCTGCTAATTTCCCTGTGTGAGTCACTGAAAGCCTTTCTAGAGGTAAGACAGGGATTTCATGCCCTAAATATAGCCTCATGCCAGCCCACATGGAGCCACCACAGGAGCTGGCTGCTGAGCTAGGAAATCCAACTGCTCCCAGCTCCTCCTGACTGATGAGGTTTGCAGAGAGGGAATCAGGAGTTAGCAGGAAATGTTGGAACGTGTTGGCTGGACAAGACCAGAGTTCACAACGTGGTGAGAGAAATTACAAGTGCAGATGGGTGTGGGCTGAAAAACTGAGTAGCAACTACAGGAAGAAATGGGCAGAGAAGGGTGCAGCTTCACATCTACTCTTGGGAAGCAGCCGTGGCTGGGCTCTGAGACCCCTGGTTCAGTTTTGCTGACCTCTTGAGATGTTCCAGGTGGTTTATGGCTCCCTTTTGTGGCTGCTAAACCTCATGCCCTGGCTTATAGGCTGTTGTGTTCCCTGTAGGTATTCCTCCCCCTCTGCTGTGAACATGAGGACATACCTTAGGTCAGGCTTGGGAATTGCTGGGTCCCTCTGTGCCACACCTGCAGAGTCTGCCTGGACCACAGGGTCCAGGGAATCCCTGTGTGCTACAGTGCTTGTGCCAGGGGTATGTGGACAGGCAGGCAGGAGTTTTGGGGCAGCACAGCCCCAAACCCTTCCTGCTGCAGCCGTGTTCCTGGGCTCTGAAAGCAGGTGCAGCCTGTGCCAGTGGCCTGGGCTTTGTGCTGTTTGGATGGGTGCTGGGCTGCAACCCTGGGCATCCCTCAAATGTCCTACTAGTTAAAGATAATAACTGTGGGGGGAAGGTTTACAAAATCAAAACCAGCCTATATTAAGAATTTTTTCTCAGTAAGGATGGCAGAGCTCTGGAAGGGGCTCCCCAGGGAAGTTGTGGAGTCTCCTGCTCTGGAGATACTCAAGACCCACCTGGATCTGTTCCTGGGTGACTTGGTCTAGGTGATCCTGCTCTGGCAGGGGGGTTGGATTAGATGATCTTCTAGGTCCCTTCCAACCCCTAATATCTATGAATCTCTAGACATAGAATGTGAGGCTAAGATGCTTCTTCTATGGTAGCTGCACATGGGATGCTCTCTCCTCGGCTGATATGCAAATTCCACTTGGCTAATTGGCTTTCTCAGCTGTCTGCAAAGAGCCCATGTATAATTAATAAATGACCAGATATGTCTGCCCTGAAAGCATAATAGCTAATAACATTGAATATTCATGAATTCCACCAGCTAATAGGGAAGTAAGACCATAAGTAGTTTTGACACATTGGAGTGAGCCATCACAATCTGTTTTTATTTGAACTAAAATATTCTCTGGCACTTTGGGTCTTCAGAAAACATTTCACTCTCTTTTAATCCAAAATGTTTAAAGACTCTTTAGATACCAACGTGAAGTGGCCTGTAACAATTAAAAGACATACTGTGGGTGACTGGTGGGTGCCCTAGACACAAATATATCTTGCCAAGGCGTAAAAACATTACAGATTTTCCTGGCAGAGCTGGGTATATCTTTATCTTCCCCCATCATGTTTGCAGTTCCATTTTATTGAAACATACTAGAAAATGGATGTTTTGGGAGGGATAAACAAAGTGGGTTTACTGAAATGATTTCAGTTATGCAGAATAACATTTACTTACAGTCGAGATCTTAAGTTCTAGTTGGCAGAGCTGTTGATGAAAAGATAAAGGGAACAGCAAATGCACTAGTTGGAAATGAACTCAGGTGTTTGAATCTACACCACTGATGATACTTCAAATTTAAGTTAAAATCCAGAAGTTGGAGTGAATGATATCAGCTGCTCTGTAACTACAGTGAGTGCTGTAGCATTCACAACACTTAGGCTTTGAGGCTGCAAACTTTGGAGCACCTGCAGTTTTGGTTCTGGAAGAGAAGGTTGAAGATGCTTTGTTAAAATAAAAATCATATCAGAGGGATTTATATGGTACTAAAATATATTGCACTGCTACCAAAGCACACTGTATTTTGAGAGGAGATCTTGAAAAGCCTGTGCAGCAGAGGAAAGCTGTTCATTTATGTGCTCCCAAAGCTGTTTGTGACATTTAAACACTGTAAAAGCAGGACTTAGCAGGTGGCTTGAGGAATGATCTTGAATTACTGAAGAAAATTTCTGTGTTATGTCAAGATTTGGTAGGCAAAACCCCCCGAAATGCAGAGTTCTGCATGATTGTAATGGAGAAGGGGGTGTCTGAAACAAATAGCTTTGAAGAGTTCACTCTTGCATTTGAATAGTGTGAAATGTCTTTCCCAGAACAGGCTCCTTCTCCCCATCCTGGGTGAGGAGACTTTAAGTACCCCAGTCCCATTGAGCTGAGGTGTTTTACCCCTCAGAATTCTCAACTCAGCCCAAAAGATGAAGGGCATGAGAAGCAATGCAGCACCCTGGGTGATAGAGGAATGAATGTCCTGGGATTCAGTGCGTGGTTTTTATGATGCTCAGTGTTATCAGAGGGAGAAAAACTGCCTTGTGTGAAAAAGGAACTGAATGTGAGATTATTATTATTATCAGGAATCCAGTTTTCTTCAAAAAAGGAGAAAACCCCTCAAACTGTGTAGAAAAGGAGCCAGCAGCAGCCTCCTCTCTGGGCCTTAATGGAAAGCTGTTTGTTATCCATTACAAGCTCGTGCTGTACCAATAAACCCCAGAAAGAGCAAAAAGGGAGAAATTCAGGCAAAACATTAACCTGTGTGAAATCAATCAGTGTCCTTATTTACAAGAACAAGCATTGTCCTGATGGCAGATGCTGCTCCAGGAGCTGATTGGAAGGACAGGGGCCAGTGAGGGCCAGGTCTCTTCTAAGGGAGATGATCAAGTGGAGGTGATTACACGCTGTAGGGGCAGAAGTTCTCTGGGTCTCCCTGATGACAGCAATAGGAAGCTTTATCCAGTTATTGCTTTCCAAAGAGAAATGATCTTGGAAAATACCCTATGAGGTCTCCTTTGGATGCAGAGTATTGCACTCTCCTGTGTCTCAGCACTCAGGCTGTAAGAAGTGGATAGTGGTGTTTTGGGAAGAGCTTTGATGTCCCCAGAGCAGTCTGGCATTTAACTGACAGCTGCAGAACGTTTGCTAGAGGGTTTTGAGGTCAAGCTCAGGCTGTGATATTTCCTTGTGATGTCCTACATCTCAATAGACTTAAAAGAAACTTGCAGCAGTCTCAGATCTCTTGGAGCTCTTTGCCTAGCAGGGCTTCCGGGGCTTTATCAAAGGGTTCCCTTGCAGTTATTTAAGTGCCATAAGTGCTTGGCTTGTAAGAGCCATGGAGGTCTGTAGAAACCAAAGCCTCTGTCTGTCTCCCCCAGAGCTTCAGCCCACTGAGTGCTGAGCTGAGGGAGTGTTCCAGAAACTCACACTGAATTGCAAGTGCAGACAACTTGTCTGGGGCTTTGGATGATGTCTCTGGGACCAAGAGTTTACAGTCTAGTGTGTGTCCATGTGGCTCTCTGGGCTGTATCCTATGTTTGTATAGCTAACTTAATAAGATGTGTCTGGCTTCATTACATCCCTGGGCTCTACCTCTGAGCATCTTGCAGGGTTGTGTGAGATAAAGGCCCCATCAGTTCACAGGCAGCAACCTGTACTTGTCAGTAGGCTGCTGCACAGCAGGGCAAGAGCAGCCTGACCTTAAGGTACTTTGTGCAAGTCTGAGTGGGACTGATCTGGATGAATTCAGCCCTTTGGTGAGGTCCAGGCAAAATGCTGAATCTATTTCCACTTTGTATAATAAAGATAAAGTTTCTGTCTCTTCTGTTTGATGGAAACTTTAACTCTCTAAATGTCATTAAGTCAGCGTTCAATGACAAATATAATTTTACTCACTGTGTTTGGGGCATGTGAAGCATGTCTTCATGCAGACTTAAATCCCAAGAATGAATGTAATTGCAGATACTCTGATGCATAATAGGATTTGTGCAGCACACAGATTACCAAGAGGCTCAACTGTGTAGATGAGAAGATGACATTTACTTTCAGTTCACTTTTGTGTCTTTGCTTTCCAGCAGATTAATCCCTTTGTTGTGAACAATAGCCAGTCAGGACTGTACTGAAGATATCTTCAGTGAGGTGTAGCCAGAGAGTAAACACATTGTTTACTGTGAGAAAACTGGTCTTCTCACCCCAGGCAAGTGTTTGTGCAGAAGCTGAGATCCTCCTGGGCTGGCTGAGACTGCAAAGTAGATCCTTAAATGCTTCCTACAGCTGGAGATATTAATGAGCAGTGCTCTACCTGGGATGACTTCTGTGGATGGTTTAAAAAATCAAGAGTAATGACCTCCTGTCAAGTAATTTCCCAGTTTTCAGAACTTTTATGGCCTATCTGGCAGGGGGGTTGGACTAGATGGTCTTCTAGGTCCCTTCCAACCCCTGACATCTGTGAATCTGTGAATCTCTGAGATTTCTGTGCTTTTCTCACTGACATTCAGACTTCTACACTCCAACTCTCAAGCTTCACGTGAAGATTTACTTGAGTTTTCCTGAAATTATGAAGGATTAGTGTGAGATACTCTTGGAACCAGCAAGAAGCCCTTCCTTCCTTCCTTCCTGACTGCCTATTGCTTATCTTGTTTATTTCTATGACTTCTGCATCCATTTAGACAAAAGAAAAACAAATACAACTGCTCTTCTAACTTTGTGAACCAGGATTGAGATTTAGGATTGCAAAAACAACAGGGGCTCTGGGAAAGTGTAGCATGCTTAAAAAAAACCCACACACTGAAGGTCAGTTGGTTTAAAGTCAATATTCATTTGATACTGTATTTGTTAGTGGAGCAGACCCGTGCCCCTTCCTCTTCACACTTAAATAAACTGGCAAAGGCCAAAAAATTTGGAGTCAAGAAAGACAAACTCACTCTAAAACAAGGAATCAAACAATGATGAGAGAGTTGTTGTGATTTAACCCCAGCCAAGCAACTAAGCACCATCCAGCTTCTTGCTTTCTCATTCCCTCCAGTTGGATGGGGGAGAGGACTGGAAGTCTACAAGCAAGGAAACTCATGGGTTGAGATAAAACCAGTTTAATAGGGAAAGCAAAAGCTATGGCACAAAGAGAACAAGGAATTAATTCACTTTTTCCCATCAGCAGGCAGGTCAGCCAGGGCACCAGGGCTCCATCACCTGTAGTGGGTGCTTCTCCTTCTTCCCTCATGTTGCTGAGCATGATGTCATAAGCTCTGGGGTCAGCTGTTCAAGTTGTGTCCCCTCCCAGTTTCTTCTGCACCCTCATCCTGCTGCCTGGTGGGGTGAGGAACATAAAAAACCTTGGCTCTGTATAAGCTCTGCTCAGCAGTAATGGCAACATCCCAGTGTTATCAGCACTGCAGCAAAAATCCAAACCACAGCCCCATACCAGCTACTGTGAAGGAAATTCTCTCTACCCCAGCCAAAAGCAGCAGAACAGAATTACAAGTGATCTGAACATTTTTATTGTATTAACTTTAATGGACTTTTCAAAGTTACCTTGAATTGAGTGCAGGGGAAAAAAAAAAAAAGCCTTCTAGCTTTGGACTATCTGAAATCTATATGATGACTTTAACCAATTTAGAAATAATTTAGGCAGAACTGGCTGTGAAACAAGCAAAAAATGTTTCTGAGTCTAGACAGGCCCTAAAAGTCAATTTTCAAAGAACATTTCTCAAAGCAGAAATTATCTTTTTGGGAACAACACCCCCCACCCCCCTAAAAAAAAAAAAAAAAAAGCACAAAACTTCTTTTGGAAAAAAAGAAACTGTACATTAAACCAGAACATTAATTCTGCTGTATTTTCAGCCCTTCCTTTGACTGTTCCTTCCAGGGCTGGGCAGAGCCACTTCATCTCCCTCTGCCATCATAGCTGAGCTTGTTTTCCCACTTAGGGGTGCCCCAGGGTTAACGGGATGCCTGTGACAGAACAGATCATTCCACAGGTATTTGCAGAGACAAAAATTGTTTGTGGAATGCAGAAACTGGAGGGGGTTGTCTTGAACTACTCTAAGAGCCTGGCTACTGAGTGTCTTAAACTCCAAACAAGTCTTTCCAGATCTTATCACCTCACTTTGAGACACCCAGTAGCCAGGTTCTTATAACTACTTAGCAAAATGTGATGTGACCTGTCATAGCTTTGTTATTTTTATTGGGGTTTTATTAATCAATTTGCTTTCCTTCTGGCTAATTAACCACAGCCACCTCGGTTGTTCTTCCAAAGAGATTGTACCCAGGCTGCTTTTGCTTGCTGTTACAAGGTCTCTGGGCTTTTGTGTCATGAAGAGTGTGATGGTTGTCCTCATCCATTTGGGGTACAGGGTGTGCTACCAGGGCACTTCCCCAGTGTGCCAGCACATCTCCTGGCAGCACGCCTGGAGGGTGCCTCTCTGCTGATAACACTGTGGTGTTCATCAAACTGGCATGATTTGGAAGGCTTTTACTGTAAGTTTTTATTAATGCTCTTTGGTGAAGTTGGCCAAGGCTAGCACCTTTCTTTTTTGGTTTCTCTGAGAGTGCAGATAAGGCCTGTGCAATGCTGAAAGGCCCTGAGCTGTGTGAGCTGGGGTGAGAAGAGCACTTGGCTCTTGCTGACACCTTGGGCTGCTGCCTTGCTTCAGCCCCAAAGCCTGAGCTCACTCCCTGCTGGCAGGGTGCTGGTGGCCAAGGTGTTGTGAGAGAGAGAGACAAGCAAATGAAATGAAGGATTCATTAATGCTGAAGTAATACAGCTTAAATGGAAGGATTTATCAAGCAGCAAACGCAGGGGGACCTGAGGGATGCTCCACCCTGATGGAGTGTTACACTCACTATAATTAGTGCCAGTGGACATTGGTGTTGGACCTGTATCCTGGGGTGCTTTCAGCCTTTAGACTCACAGCAGCTCAGCTGAAATAATGTGTTTGATCATTGTGTTGTAATCACCACTTATTTGGGGGGTAAACACACAAAAGATAAAAAGAAGGAAAAGCATTTTATTCAGAAACTTATTTTTCAGCTAGACCTGAGCCACCACAAGGACAGGGATGGAAACACAGGCTGGGATGTGGGGGCAAAGCCCCAGGGTACCTGCTCCAGCAGAGTCCCTTCTGAACCACCTGTGATGCTCATCCCTGCCCTGTCACCCCAGTCTCCCCCTGGCACTGGCATGGGTGTTAGTGAGTCTGTGCAGGGGCAGAACTGGGCTAGGAGTTGATGTGAAAATCAGCCTGCAGGTAAAAAAAATACATCCTTTTTGATTCAATAACTCCTTTAATGCTGTTTTTCTTGGAGTGCAAGAGAAGAGGATGGAAGTGAAGAAGAACCAGCTCTTCCAAGTGGTGCTTTGTCAGCTTCAGCCACTCATGGATTACAGCCTAAGCAAGTAAGTGGCTGTGAGCAGGAACTGCCCTGTCATCTGCCAGGACATGGAGCAAGTAAATTGGCAAGAAATGTCATTTTCAGCTTAGAGGGACCCGTGGCAGCCTTCATGGGTGTGCTTCTTGTGCTCCACTGCATTGCAAGGGCTGCAGATGTTACCTTTGATCCAGCATTCATGGATTCTCCTGCTGCTTGTGAAATCCTGAGTGCCCTGTTTCCTCCTGCTCCTGGCAAACAGCAGCCTGTGGCTGGGGAGAACTCAAGGGCTGAGGAGGGTGACACTCAGTGTTTATGTCTGGAAACACAAAAATTGGTTGGAAATGTGTATTCACAGATATTAGGGGTTGGAAGGGAGCTAGAAGATCATCTAGTCCAACCCCCCTGCCTGAGCAGGGGCACCTA
>JANHGL010021914.1:0-10645 GCA_024611195.1 Ceyx melanurus | reverse complement strand
AGGAAGGAAGGAAGGAAGGAAGGAAGGAAGGAAGGAAGGAAGGAAGGAAGGAAGGAAGGAAAGAAGGAAGGAAGGAAAGAAGGAAGGAAGGAAGGAAGGAAAGAAGGAAGGAAGGGAGAAAATCAGAATTGCACTCAAGATGGACTTCTGTGAAGGAGAAATGTCAGAGTATTTTATCCTTATTTGTATGCTTGTATCCTTTTCTTCCACTGGATGTATGGTTAAAGAAGTGTTTTGGATACACAAAAAGGATGAACCTCATTTATGGAAACTCTGCTTTGTACCTTCTTTTTACAAATCAGTTTGAAAGGTAACCAAGAGTCATTTTCTAGAAACAATTCATCAGGAGTCACAACTATGTTCAGAGCCTGAACAACCTCTTTTTTTCTTCACACCTCTTCCATAAATCATGCATTTATTTCTGACTTCCCTGGATAAACCCAGACAATCTGCTGCTCTGTCTATGGGTGGCCTTCATGCCTCCCATGTCAAGGACAACTATTTCCAAGCCTCCCCAAGATACTCTGCTTTGGTCTGTGGGGGAACCATGTCAGGAAGGTGTGTGTTGTATCACACATGCAATTTCTACCTGTTCTCAGTGAGAGGGGATGATTTGAAACAGTGTAGTCTGCCTTGCTTTGTGTTGCCAAGGCATAAAGCTGTCAAATACTCTGCAGTTTAAAGATGACAGCACTGGTAACTGTGGAGAGCTCAAATAGGTATTGATTTCAGAGTTACAAAGAGAGGAGACAGTGTTCTTTATTTCCTGGTCAAAAGAAGTGGGAACTGAAGTACCCATTGGGTGAAGGAAATAAAGACCCCCGAGGATCCAGGCACAAAGACATTGAGCAAGGCAGTCAAGTGCTGCAAAGGGACATTCATCTGGAAGTCGTGGCAGCAGCACCCACTGAAGAGCTGCCAGCTGCCCCAAACCAGGGTGAGTCCTGCAGCAACAGAAAGTGGAGAGGGACAGATCTGACCTCACTCCAGCAAAGAGAGCAGAGCTGTGAGAAACCATGGCCAGTTTGCTTTCTAGTGGTCAGTGGTGAATGCCCTCATCTTGCCTACAAAGTGAGAAGCAGATGGAGATGTACCAGGAGAGGAGGAAAGGGAATGATTGTGATAATCTCTGCACAGGAAGGAACAGACATTTGGCCTTGAAGCAGAGATTACACTGTGTTCAAAATGGTGGAGAGTCCAAGGTGTACATTTTCCACAGGACTGCCAAAAGGTGAAAGCTGAAGATGTGGAAAATGATGTGTATTAATTAAGTTTCAGTATTAGATGCTAGAAATTAGTGATGATGCAATAGCCATGGAAAGGTGTGCAGCAACTGGCAGTGTAAAAACCATTCACCATTAACTTATCTATCTTTCCTTTTACTTCATAAGTAAGGTCATCATACCCTTCTCCAATAGATGTAACACATGTTTTGAGTGGATTATTTAATGCTTGGAGGGGATACTCAAAATCCAGAAGGTAAGACAGTGAGAAAGGAGTCAGTTTGCATGAGAAATCAAAAATGATTGCAATGGAGTTTTGCAGAGTAGACCAGACTGATGTCTCTTACACATTATAGAGTGATGCCTGAATCAAATCTCTCAGTTTCTTTGATGTATAGTCCCATCTCCTTTTCTGCTTTCCTACTATGTGAGCTGCTTTATTTTCTAGTTTGCTTTTTAGAGAGAAAGGAGTCTGAGGACTCATTACTTTATCCCCAAGGCAACACTGAAATGGAGACAAGGGACAGCGTTGTTGAAAGACAGTAAAATGATGGGATGTAGTGAGAAATACACTCAGGGAATGCCAGCTAATGCTCACAGCCCTCTCAAGACAGTTGTAGCACAGAGCATCTTGCATTTGTCACAACCAATCATCCTGAAATCATGATGGCACTTACCAAACAAAGCATTTATAGCCATGCATGTTTTAATGAAGGATGCTCAATGAAGAATGCAGAGGGGGAAAAAAAAATCTGATTAAGAGAAATAAAAAAAATAAAAGCTAAAAGAGGACTGTGAGTAACCTGAGACATCATTTCATGAGTGTCACTTAATTGAGATAACAGACTCCCTCCTAAACCAGGTCTTTTTGAAGCATATTGACCAAATATCGGCTTATTTGGGAGTTCTATAGGTTACTTGTTTCTACTTAGCTGTTCTCAGTTAATCACTCAGGGAAGCCAAACAGTTGAGAATGCTGTGATGTGATAGCCTGGACCCAAAGGGAAAAGGCTTACCAGAGTCACACACTCAGTGTGTTCAGGACAGAACATCTCACACCTATGCAAAGAAACCCAAGGGGTATTTCAGCTCACTTCTGAAATGGAAGTGCCCTGGGAACCTAAGGGACAAAAAGCAAAGCACAGAGGTTTCAGTCCTGGAATGACAGAGAGGGTCTCACTACCTCTAGTCCAGCACAGAAGAAGCTGACATCATAAATTTTCTATAATGTGTGAATACTAGTGACATTTCTGTGTTTTCTTCCTATTATTATTCAGAGCCACACCACTCAGCAGCTGCAGCTTCCAGAGAGTCCAGCTGAGGCTCAGCACTGTGAACTAATCTCACTGTACCTTCAGGCATCGTTTTAGTGAGCAGCCCTCATTCTTCTAGCTTAGCTAAGACAAATGACTGTCTTTGGAGACAGCTCCCCTGTTCTATGTGGGCAGGAACAAGCAAACTTCAGACTCACAAAGAGCTACAGGCCTAAGTGACAGGATCTGCACACAATGAAGCACCTGCTGTTCTGGCAGCCTCTGCTGTGGGATGAAAATGCCAGGAGGGAGGGTGTCATCTCACTCAGACTTTGCAGCTCTGTGGTGTGAGCAGAGGAAGGTCAGGGGAGAGGCAACCTGCAGCTCCCCTGGACACTGTGGTATCCTTGCCCCAAGTCCACATCAGCTGTCAGTTCCTCTCCTGTGTCTCTTCCCCATTCAATTTCTCCCACAACTGCTTGACTGAGCTCACCTACTAATGCCTCACAGCTTTACTACTGAACTACCTAGGGCTCACTCCTGCCATTGGCACACTTTTGCTCATTCCAAAGACATTTACAGTGTTTTACTACTCTATTTTACTCCTTTACTCATTACTCTGACTCAATGTTTACCACTCTTGCTCTTCTCTTTGATTAGAATTGAGGAGAAATTCAAGGCAGACCTGTCAGAAGCAACCCCTGTAACCAGATTTTGGGTTACCACTGAACCATGCAGTCACCTACCAGCTCTGTGAGACTTTCTCCAGTAGCCTGGCATACCCTGTTTACATGGTTTTGCACAATGACCAACTCCAAGCCAATGTCTCTTCTCACCACCAGCGTACTGGAGACTCACTGCACACCCAGACACATCTTTTGCTAAGCCAGAAACTCTCATAGGCTGGGCTAGCAGTAGCAGTGGTTTCAATGACTTGTTTTCTTGGTAACATTAAATAAGTCTTGTCCTTGATTTCCTGAAATACTTGACTTCTTGCAGCTCTTTCTCAGTGACTGCTTTTGAACAGGTAATATTTTTATAAGGACATACAGTGGCAGACACTTCCTCACCACTCTCTGGTTCTTTAAGCAGTTTGGAAACAATTCCATGCACACTCTAGTCTTTCCATTCACTCTTTTTTCCCTGTTTCCCCTTCAGTAATGTCACTTTCATACATTCACTAGCATCTTGTCTAGCATCAGCTGACACACAGTAGTACAGTATTTCCATTTTCAAGAACCTGTTGCTCTACATAATGGGAATCCTTTCATCACACAGCATTCTCTTTCATCCCTGTTAGTCACTGATACCAGTCCAGTGACCTTTTCACTTCCCTTTACAATGAGCCTGTTTACAATTGTAAACCATTTCTTGCTTTCATCTCACTTGCCTCATCCTTTTCCAATCTCTTCCACTGTGTCACATCACATCTCATTGCCACGTTCTTACCTTTTTATTTGGAACTGGTCTTGTATCTATTTTTCCTTTCACCCCTACACAGTGGTACTACAGTAGGATCACTGGGAAATTCAGAATGTTGGCTCTTCTTTTCCCAGAGGAAGAAAGCACAAACTCAGGGTGAGTGAAACTCAGCCAGTATCATGCTATTGCTGCAATTACTGGTGTGGCATTTGATCCAGTGAAATTCTTTCAGATTCTTTTGCAAAGGTCTCTCAAATATTGCAGTTCAATTTCATATGAGTGCTAAATACAGCTGTGACTTCTTTTCCTATCAGTCATAAGCTGTATGTCACACATTCTTGTGTGGAAGAAAAGAAATTTCTGATTGAAGAGCAGCTCAGCATGTTGTTCCTGTAATTAACAGGAGCAAACTCAAATCTTCATTCAGAAATGCTTGGATGCCCTCGAACATGGGGATGTTCTGACAGTTGAGTTTCCAGAGGGAATTTTGGATAAGAAACAGATACAAATGGAGTCATTTTTCTTCAGGCCTTTTGCTAATGAGGACAATGGATGAGTGAAGTGGGTAGAATATAACTCAGCCAAATGGTACATAGGTCTTTTATTTATAAGTTTGCTTACTGGCAGCAGTAAAACTTGGAAGGAGCATTGCCAGCAGAGCTACACAATGAATATTACTCTATTAATCTATTGATCTATTATTCCTCTTCTAGGAATGGCCAAATGCTACATAAATTTAAGTTGCTGCTCCACCACACTGATTTTTGCCATGTTCAGTTTGTCATATTCTGTCATGGCATCCATTTATTTTTATGTCTACTAGGGCATTCCAGTCTAAGAGAGTGATGAAGGACCCAAGACTGAAATCCAGAAACTGAGGACTTCCAGGTACTGTTCTGCTGCATCTATCTGGACTTGGGGTATGATTACAATACTCATCCACTTAAATCTTTGTGTTAAGCACTGAATGACAAAATGTTTCACCTGGGTTTAGAATGCCAAATGTATCCCTCAAGTCTTTGTGCATTGTATTATTAATTTCTTTTATTTTATGAATAAAACACTGTGCATCATTTAATTCTGTATTTAGGATCTGTTAAAGTACTGTCATATCACAGATATATCACATATATAAATACATTGAAAACTCTGTTGTGGCTGCAGCTACATCCCAAAGGCTATATTTTTAATCAAATTACTTCTGCAGAGGATTCTACGTTTTCCTTCCATAAATAGGTATATAAATAAAATCCAGATGATACTGTAGTTAATCCAAAGTGTAGATGCAATGTTATTAATGTACCTGGTCAGTAGGGTTCTAGAAGGATGCCCCACCTTCCTTTGATGAGAAGACACAGACATCACCTGGGATATGAAAGATTCCCTTTTGGACTTAAATAGTGGTCCATGAAAATGTCCTGAAGAGACAAAAATATTCACTGCAGTAATTATAGCATCTGGTAGCTAATAGTAAATCAGCTTTACAGAACCTCAGAAAAAGATGCTGTAATTATAAAAAAAAAATAAAATAATTAAAAATAAATGTAACACATGAGCTGTTTTGCAGTGAAGACTTCTGCAGACACACAGTTTCAGTTATTAGTCATCATATATAGTTGTACATGCCTGTATTTGGCAGACACAGCTGGTCCCATGCCTGCAGGAACATCAACTGTGACTCTGAAAACACTTCTAGTGTGCCTAATTTAAGGAGTGCTGATACCTTGATGCATGATACCACTGGAGTGAACAGTATTAAAGCAGCTGCTTGAAGACCCTAGATAAAACAAGGATCTAAAGAACCTCTCTCTTCACATCTAGTTGTACTCCAGAATTCCATTTTCTGAGTGAGGCTGCAGGCAGCTCCCAGAACTGCCCCCCAGAATTGCCCACAGGGCCACAACATCCCAAAAGGGACAGTCAGCAACTTTTTAGAAATCTTTAAAATTCATAGATATTCACCTCAGAGAGATAATCACTAATTTTACAATAAATTATATAACTTTTCCAGCTCTCCATAAAGTGACTGATATGGTTTTGGTTTGAGGGACCTGCATGTCTGAAAACTAAGCACCTCACACAAAATTACAGCACACAATTACATTTTGAATGCAGTGGTGAGATAATTAGGTTGTTTTTTTTTTTTTGTTTCCTTTTTCTGTGTTGGAAAGCTGTTTAATTTTCACAGTGCTCTCCTCTGCTCACGTATTTCTTTGCAACAGTGGCTTTTGGGATGAGTCCTGAATCTGGCTGCAGTGGATCTTCTCTTACACACTTTGCATTAGCAATTTCCTGCTTCACTGCTCCTCCACTATGAGACAAGCTTTGAGATTTAGTGATCATATAGCACAGTTAAATAACAGCACTTCCATTTCCTTCTACAAAAATTGGCATCTCTCTTGACTCCAGAGCTCCTTAGTCACCCAGATGCACCTAAACAGAAAATGCAACAAAGAAGGGAAAAAAAGTGGCATCAGATTTTAAACTGTGGCTCTTAGGCATCTGTATTTTTAGGAATATTAAAACAAACAAGCTGATATATTTGTTTTCAAAGGGGATTTTTTTTTTTCAGCCACAGTAGCTAAGCAAAAATTCACTGGCTGTTTTTGTCCTCCTCTTTTGGGTAGTCATCACCTGCCTTTTTTCAATTCTACTTTACTAGGGGGACAGATGTAGGAGAGTGGTGGTGCCCTTTATCCTGTTCTTTTCTGATAATTCACTGCAGTTGTGTCTTTTTGCCTTTTACTTAGATTTTAAGCATGGGGAAGCTTTTGATGGCTCCTGGAGACCACAGGTTCAACAGATGTTTTATGAGCCAGGCAGTTGCTGCTGGATGGAGGTCTGTCCTTCTGAGGACTGGTGATTCACATGGCTTCTTTTAATCATGTTTTGTGCACCTCTGCTACTATAATATAAGGATGATGGATAAAAGATCTGTTTAGCCTGAAAATCTGCCTCTGACAGTAACCAGCAATTTAAATGCTGATGGACCTAGAAGGGTTCAGCTGGAATATTTAGTTCAGAATAGCACCTGATGGCTTTATCCTCCATAAAATTGTCTCTTTTTCAGTTGTTTGGTCATGAATTCCAAAATCCACTTACATCTTGACCTTCATTTGCCTTTAAAACACTACCTGCTCAGTTCACTGGCTGAGCATTGCACTGGGAGACTAGTGCAAAACCACTGCCTGCATTGCCTTCTCCACTTAATTTTTTCCTTTGTGATTGGTTTTACTGGCAGAGGAGGTTTGTAGAGGTGCTCCTTACAGGGAAGCAGCAACACACAGAGCTGATCTTATCTTTCCCTGCAGCTTTACTGCTTCTGCTAAGGCCATTTGCTGATAAGAGCAAGAAGACCTGTGCACAGTCAACAGAACTGGTGGGGGTTGTAACAATACTGCTTTTTTACTTTGCTCATATTAAAAAAAAAAACAAAACAAAAAACCCTTAAGATTTCTCTGTCTAAATCATTTCCACTAACTGTTAAGCTGAACTTTCCACAGGAGGTATTTCCTGAGTGGAAATAGCTAGTGTTTAGAGAAAATATTTTAAAATAAGGGTCTACCTTTTAATTTACTGACATTGAATTTCAGTCTAAGTTTTATTACCACTGTACACTCCAGCCACTTTGTAAATGATATCCCTTTGCAACTCTTTAGTGACATAATAGGTTTTTTTTCTATCCTGAATAATTCTTACCTCTATATTGCAAATCTTGTCACATCTCTATGATGATCCTTCCAGACTATTTGCAAATCTGTTGAGCTCCAAAAATGCTTGCACAGATCCTTATGAGCCCCATGGCTAAATCCCTCCATGGTGAACATTTTGAATTCATAGCAGGGCCTTCACCTTCCTCCAGGCAAACTTAGTGTTTTTAAAACCCTTACAGAAAGAGTTTGACAAAACTTTTTAAGAAATCCACATATTTCTACTGCCTCCAGTATCCTTGTTTACATATTAATTGACTCTTCAAATAAATGTAGTAGATTTATGAAGCATGACTTCCCACCACAAAAGTCATACTGGCCCTTCTCCAAAATACAATATTTCTTTATTTTTATTCTGTTCTTTAATACAGTTTCTACCAATTTGTGCATGATAAAGAACAGATTCCCTAGGTTTTGGTGTTTTTTTGACAACTATTTAAAAGAAATAGCATCACACTTAACATCTTTGGCACTGAGACCAGTGTATGTTTTAATAGAATTGTCTATTCAGCAGTTTCAAAGATTAATTCCTTGAAGAGTCCCAAGTGAATGTTATTTAGTTCCACAACCTGATTTGTTCCAACTTATTTTAGAACTTATTTTGCAATATTTCCTTTTTGTATTTCAGTTTGAGACAGATCAGCATATTCTTTCCTCACATAACACACTGTGGTGTCTGAGTCTCCCTCAGATCCTCCACCATGAACAGTAGTGAAAAATTTCACTAAATATTTTCAACCTTATCTTCCATGAGACTCCTTTTACATCTTGCTCATATATCTGCCTGACTAACTAGCTGTCAGGCTTCCTACTTCTGAGGTGTTTAAAAAGATTTTATGAAACAGTTTTATGCTTTCAGCAAATCTTTCCTAAAAATATTTTGGGTTTTCTTTAAACTTGCCAATTTGTATGTTCTTCTCTTTTGCTTATTTGTATGAAACTTCTTTTTTGTTGTTGTTGTTTTTACTTCAAAAATCTTTCTTCAACCTGTTGTTTACTAGAGCTGACTTGTGATTTTGTTCCTTTTAAGTATTTGATATCTGTCACGAGCTCACTAAAAGCCTCTAATATGACATCCTAAAACAACTTCCACACCACACAAATGTCTGTTACACTTACACAGTGTAAAAATCAAGGCTTGACATAGCTTTATCACACACATTATATGATCTCACACTGCCACAGGGGTCCTACTTGATTTATCCACCAGTGTCTTGCAGCAGAAGGAATGTCTGAAATGAATGTCAATTCATGAGCAGAATTCTTTTTCCCAGGTTATTTTGTAAAATGAGGCAAGGTTGTCAACGTAAGCCAGACATTTATTCTTTACTAAGAATGAATCCTTGTTTTATATTCCCATAGCTATGGCTGGGAGTAAATAACAGTCTACTCAGTCCTTGCTAGCCCTGTGTTTTCTATTATCCCAAAGCTTTGGATGCTCCTGCTCCTAGCCCATCTCAGGATACTGAAACCAGGCACTTCAGGGACATGGTTTAGCAGTGGACTTGGTAGGGTGAGGTTAATGGTTGGACTTATGATCTTAAAGGTCTTTTCCATCCTAAACGATTCTGTGATTCACTTAGCAATTATTCACCCAGTATTTCTGGTCTCATTTGCTCCAAGCTTCTACAAAAGAGATAGTTAAATAAGGTTAATTAATTTATTGTTGCAGTGCCCTGCATTCAAATGAAAAACAAAAAACCAACCAACAAACCAACCAACAAAGCCCCAAAACAAAACAGCTACCTATTTATAATTCTCTCATGGCAGCTTTATACTAGATCCAGCTAAACATTGCTAAATCTGTGGATTTAATTCAAACTGGGAGTTTAAACTAAGGATTTACTAAGTTTTAGTCAGAAAGGACTTCAACTGAAGAAAGTCTAAAACCTTGTTTTCTATAAGTACACTCTGTCATGCTGGCAACATTTTAAATTTAGCTGAATATAAAACTAATTGAACCATGCAATCCACACCCCACTTTAATTTAAATGCAATACCCCATTAAGAGTATCTGAACTCTAAAATCCAAATTTACTCAATGTATTTTACTGCAGTGTTTGAAACAAGTCAGTCAGAAAAGCAGATTTTATTCTAAACAGTCTGTTGTTATTGCAGAACATGTACTATATACTATACATGAAAATATAGAAATACCCAAACTTGAATAAATTAGTGCATCCAAGTTCTGATGTGTACATAGGTACCTATTTAGTTAGTATGTGCTTGGTTAAGTAGAGTTTTGACATTCATTTTGAGACTGTCTTCCAGACCTATAAAGACAAAATGAGATCTGCAAGCCTCAATTTACCTGGGGAGCTGGAGTGATCATGGCCACCTCCTTAGATTTAAACACTGCTGCTGTTTAAATCAGGCCTCTGTCAGCATCTGATAGCCTCCTTAAATCTATGTGTGGATATAAAACCATGTATGAATCTTCTGAAAATGTGCTTCTTGCAATTGTGTTTTATGATCCTATTACCTTATGAGTGGTACACCACGTAAGCTCAGCACCTTTGAAAATGGCAAAATATATATTATGGACAGATGACATGATCTGTAAGGTGTATAGGCTGAAAAGTAAAAGACAGATCTGTCAGCAGAGTAAATGGTTGATTCTCCAAAGCAGGAATCCCAATTTGAGGTCTGCTGTGTAATGCTTGACTGGCACTGAATGATCACCTGAGGCATAATTATCCAGGACTGATTTTGATCTGAATGGTAAATTCTGCTGTAGCAACTTGGAGATTATTTTCATACCTGTGTCAGTTGTTTGGTTCAGGGATTGTCAGACTCCTGTGAGTGAAGCCACTTGATTCCCCTCTCTTTCTTTTTAAAATGTCCTCCAAATGCCTTTGCCATCACTGCAAGCCTTGAGTAGCCAAGACTCTCTGTTCCACAGCACCTTGTGGGCTGAGATCCTGGGGAACTGGGTGGTCTCATCCATGAATCACAGTTCAGAGCCTGGAGAAGAGGAGACTGAGGGGGGAGCTCAGCAGTGTCTGTCAATATGTTCAGGGCAGTGTAGGGAGGATGG